>RBNI01002967.1:0-17014 GCA_003990745.1 Jimgerdemannia flammicorona
CTCTCTTGTGATGGAAGACCACTTTGTCAACCACCATCTCCACCCTCCCATCACTCTGGCTACAGATCCCTTCCACCAGAAAGTGATGTCACCCACTCTGGGGACTCCAACCAACCCATAACCCAGTAAGAAGATCACTCATCAACTCCTCCCACCTCACCAATTTCTCCTGCATCTCTGTCTGTCACTCTTCCTCAAAAACAAATAGCCAATGCCCAGCCAACCCTACCCATACTGCAATCACCCACCCTACAGTGAGCCACTCATTGCCAACTCCTCTTACTAGTCTAGATTCCAAATCCTCCCAGCAACTCTGCTCACCATCCAGCCTCCTTTCTACACCCAGTCTGTTCCCTACAGCTATCCAAAAGTCCCCCAATACCTCACACTCTTCTAGTCAATATTCTGGTATCTGTACAAAACCCCCCACTTGCTCTACATTATAACACTCCTCACAATCCAATTGGCCACCATCTACCAGATGCCCAGCATGGAAATTCAACATAACATTCCTTCAGAGCATTCACCACCATGCCATCCAGAACTTGGGAGGAAGCCACCACTGCACCTCAGCACTCCAGGCCCAGATTCCTGCCTAGTCCCACTCCTCACCAATCCCTACTGCCTGCCAACTGCTTGGCCAAAGATCCTGGCCAAGTCACCACTGACACTCCACTTCATCACCAATATCAAACTCAGCAAGTAAAACTCCCCCTAGCAATAGTCTGTCCCATCACCATATAGCAGGGCCCCACACCTCCTCCCCCTCATTACCTCACCAGCACAGATCTATCTGGTGTACTCCATCCACCACCCCCCACCAGAAGCCCTTATATCATAGCTGTCAGCTTTCATTCAGCCCCACTAGAGAGAGCAAGTCTCCTGAGGACCCCCGGGGTGAGAATCTCATCTCCCACACCTTCTGCATCAGCAGAACCCAACCTCCTCCTTGTAATTCAACTGCTCTTTTCAACCACCAAGTTTGCAGACAGTGTAGCCTCCTAGGGAAATCCACAAGACCAAGGTCTCCCCTAACCACTAGCTCTACAAGGGTATCCCAACTAATCTGTGACCTTCTTTCTACCCAAATCTAATCTCAAGCCAGCTTCATCAGCCTCTTCACCACTCAGGCTAGAAAGTCCAAGTGATATGCCACATACTACAGCTTGGGGAACCAGTACACATTCAGGATTGACACCCTCTCCACCAGAGAGATGTGACAATCTCCCCAACCTCTCAGAGCCTCCCTCCAAATGACCACCTTCTTCTCCCACCACACCTGTGGTAAGACTGATCCATATATAGAAAGGAAGATACCAAAATACCGCACCACCTCTCCTGTAGGGACAATTGTTCCAATGATGTCCCCTCCCACTAGCTCATTCCTCAGCACCAGCATCTCGTACTTATGCCAGTTGAGTTTTGCCCCAGAGTATGCCTCATACCATTCCACTATGTCTGTAAGTACCTTGACATTTGTCACTGATCCAAGACCAACTACTATATCATCTGCAAAGGCCCCCACTTTCTACACCATACTATACACAGAGAGCCCAGCCACCTTCCAACAGATTCTATCCATTAAAGGTTCTAGTGAAAGGGCATAAAGAATAGGGGACAGTAGGTCTCCTTGAGAAACTCCTCTCTCCAAGGAAAACACCAAACCCCTGTGACCATTGCATATCAGCACTGCCCTACTGCCCTCCAACAAACTCAATATAGAAGCCTGAAACTGTGGTGGGACACCAATTCTGTCCAGTACCTTATCCAGCCATACCTGCCAAACATGGTTGTAGGCCTTCTCCTGGTCCAAAAAGACCAGTCTACCATCCAGCCCACAGGCCCAAGCCTCTTCAATGATGCCATGCACCCAGGCAGTTCCATCTCTGATAAGTCTACCTCCTACAAAACCCCACTACTCCTCACTCAGCATCTGTTGAGCAACCTTCTGCAGCCTTGCAATAATCACTTTTGTCACCAACTTTCAGTCTATATCCAAAAGTATGATTGGCCTCCAATTCTTCCAGTCCTCTTGCCTTCCCTTATCTTTGTACAATAGAGCCACCAACCCCAAGTCCTGCTCTCCAACCCACTTGCCATACAGAAGAATATGGTCACAGAGGGCAGCCATCTCTCCTAGCATTCCAGGGACCTTCACCATCTTCTTCCAGAAGTCCCAAGGTAACCCATCCTCCCCAGGTGCTGTCCCAAGCTTAGTAGCTGCAAGGACCCTCTGGATCTCCTCCTCTTGGACTAGTAAGATCAAGTCACCTAGGCCCTCTATCTGCAGCAGATCCCACTCCTCCAGTGTATCTCCAATCACCTCTACATCAGCACCCCCTTCTTCCTCACTCTACAGACCTTGCTATCACTCCTTCAACACTCCCAAGATCTGTTGCATGTCATGCACCAAATCTCCCTTAGTATTAAAGACCCCATCCCACTGATGTTGCACCCTCCTAGCTTTGAGGAGCCTAGACAAGTACCTAGTAGGCCTCTCTCTCTCCTTAAGCCCCTGCCATCATAGCCTGGTAGCCATTTCTTGCATATGAGTCTTCTCCTCCTCTCTCAGCACCTACTGTAGTTCCACTACCTCCAATCTCACCTACTCAAACCTCTAATCCTCCACCTCATCAGAGTCAAGCAAATCAGTCCATTCCATCTGCAATCTCATCAGCCTATTAGAAGCACACTATATGCACTTCCTCCTCTGTCTCCTGACCTCTCTACCAGCTCCTCCCCAATAGGCTCTTGCAGCCTCTTTTAACCTCATCTAATGGGTACCCACAGACAGACCCTCAAGCCTCCAAATAGGAACCTTCACCTGAATGTCCTCCACCCATAAGTTCCACAACCCCTTCTCAGCCAGCAGAGAGGAGTTAAGGCACTAATATCCAGGTCCATCTCCACTTCCCCCAAACTGCCCCTGCCCTAACAGTCCCCAGTGATCAGACCACAGGTACCACACTACCTCCAAAGTCTTCCAGACATCAGCACCCCAATATTTGGCTGTCAAAATCCAGTCAATCCTCATACCTAACTCATTCACCCAATGAGTGTAGACCCTGGTGTCACCCTACCATGTTTAGCCCATATCCCCTAAGGAGCTAAGATTTTCCACCTCCTCTCATACATCCAGACCGCCACTCCTCCCACCTGCATTCCTCCCTCTATCAGTTCTATCTAGTCGTGGATCTCAAACCATATTAAAATCACTATCAAGAATATCGACTCCTTCCTCCAAGAGAATATCCTCCTCCAGCAGCTTCTTAATCCATGCAATCCTCTCACCCCTAACTACTGGGCAGTAGCAAGAGCCCACCCTCACTGATTCCCACCCTAGCCAATGCCATTCTCCCCAGACCAAGTGATCACTCCAGCTCCTAATTTCCCCCAAATCTCCTCTCCCCTTCTTCATCAGAATCGCTATCTTTCCAAACCAAGCAGTAGCCCCACTCCATTCCTTAGTCCACTCCACCCGATCATCCTCATCCTTACACTGTATATCCTGCAGTAAAAAAAGATCAGCCTCCAATCTCTTGAGCCAAGTAAAAATGTTCTTATGCTGCCCAAATCCCTGTAGCCTATTCATATTCAGAGAGAAAATGTTAGTTGTACTGTTCATAAGAAATACTGTTATATATCAAACTCCTCCTCTACAAATCCACATTCAAGTCCTCCTGCACCAAGTCCAAGACATGTTCCGCAGCTAGTTCTCTCTTCTCAGCCTCCTGTGCCTCTAACCCCCCCAGAAGTTTGACCATTGCCCCATCCTCTTTCTCTTCAAAGTCCTCATGATACTCCAGACAGGCCTCCTGCCAGAGTTGCAGACCATGATGCTCTGCTCAACAGTAGGCAGCCCGCTCACCAGTGACAACCACCAGCTCTGCCTTCCTCACCTCATCCACCTCATATCTCTTCTCTTCCAGGAAGATTGCAAGAATCTCTACCCTCAGCACCTCCACCACTCCATCTCCTCACAGAATCTGTGCCCAATGCTCCTCAGGCATTACATGTCCACTTCTCCCAATGCCTCAGCTGCGAGGTTATCCATCACCTTGCTCATCCACAGCAGGTTCCCCACCTCCTTCCCTCCAGGAGTCCCAGGCCACCCTGTATCCAGCATTGTAGTATCAGCTCCTACACTAGCAGTAGTGCTCCATACGAGTCAATCCAGATGGGATTTGGATGGATTCGAATCCCATCCAGATCAACTCGGATTGGATTGGAATCCCATCTGGATCAACTCGGATTGGATTCGAATCCCATCCAGATGGATTCGAATCAACCATTGTTTTGATTTCCAAATTGGACAATTAAATGTTTACATCAATAACTCGATGAATAATCATCCAAATTTGATAATCTTAGTGTCATTTGAAAGCCCTTAATAAGGCCTTTCTAATGATATCAAGAACATTAAAATCGGATTACGCGTTGCCGAAATATTAAGGAAAACGTTCTATTTGACGAAATTTCCAAAATCGGCAAATCGAAGAATTTCCAAAATCGGCAATTCAGATGGTTTCCTTCATAACTTGGCAACGCGTGATCGTATTTCAATGTTCTTGGTATCATTAGATAGGCCTTATTAAGGGCTTTGAAATGACACCAAGATCATCAAATTTGGATGATTATTCATTGAGTTATTGATGTAAACATTTAATTATCTAATTTGGAAATCAAAACAATGGTTGATTCGAATCCATCCGGATGGATTAAATTGACTTGTTAGGAGCACTAACTAGCCTCATCCCACTCCTCCTCTGGGACATCCACCAGCTTGTCCTCACTAATGGCCACCACCTGGCCCCTTTTCACTATATCTGGGACTCCAAAGTGAACTCGCTGGACCCCCTGCATCAGTATATCCTCTGCTGCCCCTCTCTTCTCAACCAGGCCCCTCCTGACAAGTGGGGGGGGGGGTGTCATCCAAATCCTCCTCCCAAACTTCAAAAGTACCATTGGTATAGAGATCCCTGTCCTGCACCTTCCCAGCCCCTTCTTTGGTCACCACCACCTCCTCTCCTCCTTTACTAGCCCATATGCTGGCTTCAATGCCACCAGACTCCTCAGCCCCATCCACCTTCCTCTTCACCCCTCTTTTCATACTTGCCAAAAGCTCCCTCTGCCTCTTGTGCCCCTGGGCCCACTCCCACTGCCTCCTGTCAGTATGGATATGTTTCCCATCCACTATCTCCAGATGCATCGACTCTTCAAACAACTTTCAGGCTTTTTCCCTCCTCTCCACAGCACTACTCAGCTCCTCCAGAGCCTCCAACAAGTCCTCCTCCTCCTCTTCGCTCCCTTTCACCCTTGACACCTTACAGATAAAAGCCCCCCACATCAGTACCAAGGGCCAGTCACTCATCTTCACTGTGGCCTCCTTCCCTGCCAGCTGAATCCTGATATCGACATCACCCATCCTAAATACAGTCCCCTCTCATATCTGGAAGCCAATGTCCACCATATCCCCATACTCCACCATCACCTCCTCTACCCTCCTCCTGGTCTCCTCCTTTGTTACTGTAGGCACCTCCCTTACCAGAAGCTGTACCACTCTGGGGTCCCACCTCAAGCACTGCACCATGGAGACCACCACTTCCCCAACCACTATGCCAGTCTTCAGGGCCTTGTCTAGTGGGCCCGCCTCCTCAAAGCCAACCTCAACCCCTTCCAAACTCTTTAGAAACTTCACCAAGGCTACCCCAGCCACCTGCTTCAAAATAAGCTCCAGAACTATCCTCGCCATCACTGCCAAGCCCCAGAAGCACAAGGTGGCCACAAACTCTGAGATCGATTTCTTGAGTAATAGTGCTACTGCCAGTCCCATCACACCATCAGCCAGGTCCCCCTTCCTTTTCAGGCCCATCTGCCCAGCCCCCACATCAACTGTCACATCTGGATTTTTTGTCAGATCCCCAGTCATACTACCATCAGCAGTTCCGCTACTACTCTCAGCAGCTACTCCACTTCCCCCACCTCTCACCAGTGGAGGCCCAGTACCCCCAGCCTCCCCAACCTTCTGCTTCCTCTTTCCTCCTATCTGTTTACTGCAAGCTCTCATCAGCCAACCTCCATTCCTCAGTATGTCTGCAAAGCTCCTCTCCTGCTGCCCTCCAGCCCCCCCACCAGTACCACCTCTACTGGCCAAGCTGCCCTGCCCACTCGAGCCACCGAAGGATCCTATTCCAAGCCCATACCCTCTCTCGACATATTGCCAGTTGAAGGCCCCAGGTCTGCCTAACCTAGTATACATATTGGTTCGCTTACTGGTTGATATTATCTTAGTACTTTTCTCCAATAAACGACTTGAAAGTGTGTTGTAAAAGTGTGTGTAATGTAAATTGTAGTGGAGAAAGGTGTGTACATTCTATTTCAATTAATTATGTGGCCAAGATAGATAATTTTTATTTCTGTAAATTTGTACTTCTTAGGCTTAATGTAAAGATCATGCTATCTCAGCTTTTATATTATCTACTTGATATACTGCAGGTATTCCTCAGCTATCTTGCTGTAGATAATAATATTATCTATATAAACCATTATCCATATTCCTATATTATAGTGAAAGATTTTGTTTATCATTTGCTGGAAGCTCACAGGGGTATTGCACATTCTGAATAGTATTTGCAGATAGATATAGATTCCATCTAGAGTGATGAAGGCTGATTTCTTACTTGCTGTTTCTGTGAGTCCAATTTGGTGAAATTCTGAGTATAGATTTAAGGTGCTATAGTACTGGACTTTGTCTCCCAAAGTTATAAGGATGTCATTAATAAGTGGTAGTAGTTGGCAATCCTTCTTAGTGACTATATTGAGCTTTCTATAATCAATATAGAGTCTTGGAGCAAATTCTTCAGGCTTGCTTCCTTTCTTTGAGGCTAGTACAACTGGTAAAGACCAGGAGCTGCTGGCCTCCTTGATGATACCAGCTTCTTCTATCTGCTTGATTTCATCTTTGAGCCATTCTCAGTAGACTGGTGGGACAGGTCTTGCCTTCTGGTAAATTGGTTCAGTATCTCCAGTATCTATATTATAATAGTAGTGTAGAGTCTTTTCTTTGATATCCTTGAAGTCTGTAGTGAGGACATCCTCAAATTCGTAAAGTATTTTCTTGAGCTCCACCTTGAGTGAGAATTCATTTCCAATAGTGTAGCTGTGCTTGTTTGTAGTTTTCTCCTTTTTGTACTCCAGCTCAGTGATCTTGATACTGGCAAATACTCCTCTTCCTGTTGATCTGAATTCTTTTCTTCCTCTTTCTGTTTCCTTCAACTTCTTGACTTCCATAATCCTTACTGAAAAACTGAGAAGATCAACATCTGTGTCAGTTAGTCCTTCTTCTTGATTGGAAATGGAATTATAGGATTGTAGTTTCTGGTGATAAGTAGTATTTCTCTAATATAATCTGAATTGATAACTCCTCTTACAATTGTAATTTCACTCCTAGCCAGGCTACTTCTTGTCTTGAGAATTCTGACATAGTTCTTTGGGATGGTTATCTCCAGACCAGTTGTAAGTAAGGTGGTTGTCTGAGGTTCAAGTACAGTTTCCTCTACTGTGGCAATATCTATTCCAGCTGTATTTTCTGAGTTGTATTCTAGTAGGACTGTATTGGGATGAATCTTTTAAATCTTGATCTTGATTTTCTCTTTATTGTCACTATCTTCAAGGAGAGCTGGTGATTCATCATTCTCTTCTTCTTTTATTTTCTTTTCTTTCTTTGCCTGTTTCTCAAGTATCTTCTCTCTTCTTTGGTAGTAGATCTCCTTGATTTTGTCAGTGCATTGGTAACACTTATTAATATACTCTATACAGTACATTTGGATCTCATAGGGGCAGACATCTTATGGTACATATCTTTCTATAATCTTCTTACACCAGTCTTCTTTACTCATCCATCTGATTTTCTTCTTCTTTTTCTAGGTTATCACCATATAGGCTTCCTCTTGTTTGCTCTCTTCTTTCTCCATCTCAGATAGAACTCTTTTGTTGATATTGATGGGAATTCACATCTTCTGTCCACAGTAGATGATCTGTATCTTCTACGCATTTAGGTCAATTATTGTCTTAGCTTTGTGAAGTCATTGATTACCAATAAGGATGTCATAGTTGGTTGCATTGGTCATGATTACATTTACTGGAATGATTGCTCCTCTGAACTTAATGAGAACATCTTGGATCTTTCCCAGGGGTGTGGCTCTTATGCTATCTGCTGTGATGAATATCAATTTGATTGCTTCTTCAACTTTCCAACCTAGGTAGTCTGCTGCTTTCTTGCTAAGGAGGCATCCTCCTACTCCTGTATCAATGATAGCTTCAAAGACTCTATCCTCAATTTGATAGATTATATAGGCAGAGATTTTATGGTTATCTTCACTTTCTTTTCCTGAGTTTTCTTGAATATTGTTGGCCTTGGTTATCTTCTATTCTTACTTCTTGGTTATTTCAGCAAGTCCATATCTCATTTGCTGTCTGAATGTAGGTATCTCCACCAGCTGGCCAAAGGTTGTATTGACCTTTTATTGACTGAGATCCTTGAAGATATTATACTTAAAGATCTTGGTTTTACAAAGCTTCTTCTTCTTTTCTCCTTCATTGGCTAGAGTAGTTCCTTAGATAATATCTTGAACAGCCTGTTCTAACTCCATATCTTAATCCATTTCTTCACCTTGACTTTCTGTAGCAGTCTTCATCTGCTTTTCCATAAGGTTCTTCTTGAGTCTCTCTGGTGGCCTCTTGTAGGGTTCTTTGTGGACATTCTTCTTAGTAGTCTGTATAGGATAGGCCTCTCATTCTTCTTCATCTGATTCTCCAATCTCCTTGAAGGTGATAATATTGGCCTGTTCTTTATTTTGAGTGATATTACTTGGCTGTACCTTGCACTTGGTTTCACTCATGCATTCAACCTTCTTCTCTACAGGTATAGCAGATACCTCTCTTCTTGTCTGAGATGGCAGTGAATTTCTAAACTAGACAGTAGTCTCTTTCTTTAATTTCCTTTACCACATCTCCTAGGTGGACTGTTATTTTGGCAAACTTCTTAACAAGTTCCTCCATTGGATCACTTTTTCTCTATTGCTCAGTAGCTTTTAGTTGAGGTGTGTTTTGATTGATCACTGTGATAGAGATCACATTAGTTGCCTTAGGTGCCTCAATTATTACTCCAGTGACTCTCTCTATTGTATGATCTTGTAGATGTCTGGCTATCCAGTATTGCTGAGCATAGGTGATCTTCTGTGTCAGATTCAGGACTATTGATGATGAGTGGATAGCCAGGGCTATCTTTGGGTAAATTCCTTTCATAAAGATTACTTTGACTACTTGATCTCTGATGGCAGTAGTATAATCTGCAAGAATTATCTGATATTGGATTCTGGTGTAGAATGTGTTTAGATCCTTACTCATTCCTTGGCATATTGTGTTGAGCTGGTCCTTCAGTATCTGCTTGATCTCATCTATATAGTATATGGCTCAGAGCTAGGTCTTCTGTACTGCTAGTATAGTATCATCATTATTTCCTACATGGATTGCAGCTATGAATGCTGCTCTTGCTGATCCTCAGAGACTGAAGGGTATAAGGGTTACTTGCTATCTTACTGTCAAGCCCCTTATAGCAGCATATTGCTTGAAATTATCAATGAAGGTGATAATTAACTTGTCTGAAGTATAACTATAGAAAACTAGCAGTCTTATATCCATCTTGTCTGGATGTCTCAGTTGTATAGTTGTTTGAGTAGTGGTGGTTATTTGTTGTTTAGCTTGAAAGTGAGAGATTTATCTTAAATCACCAGCCAATAGACACCAAGTTGTAACATAGTAGATATTTAATCTTGAAAGTATGTCAGATTTCTGTATCTTGAAAACTTGATCTTCTTTGACTCTACAGAGTCTTCAGAATGTAGGAGTGGGTAAGTTCAAAGTATATCTGCCCACAGGCTTACTAGTTCCTTTACTTTCTCTTTGCTTTTGAACATTTCAATCTGAGGTTTATTCACTTTTAAGATACTGGATTATTTATACAGATTTGCTAACTATAAGATAGCTAAGTTATGACTAAGTTATGAGTCACTTTTTACAAGTGTTAATCCTTGACATCTGTTAAATCCTTAATATCTATGAATTTTTAATATTTGTAAAGAGTTTAACTTTTTTTTTTTTTTTTTATAGTCTCTTGGACTCCTTTATTATGAACTATCTAATGCAATAACAAAGAACCACAAACCACTACTAACATTATAAAATATACAGAAGTAGAATCCTTCAGCCAACTCCTAATAATAATACAAGGAAGGGCCCTTCAGCCCACACCTTCTTTCTACCTCACCCCCTTCTCACCAAGTATAAGGTGCTCCTAACTCCTCTGAACAATGTCTAACACCTTCTTCATAGCCCCCAACTGGTGCCTCTTCCCCTGATACCACCACCCTTACACTACTTCCAAGAGTAGCCCCTTCCACTGCTCCACCAATTCTCCAATTCCCATCCAAGGATCTCTCTTGAACACCCATTACCAGTGCACTGTCATCAGTACCCAGATGCCAATAATCTGACCCAGGCCTCCCCAGATGTCCCCAATTTCTCCCACTAGTTGACACTTGATCACCCGACAAGTGGGGCCCACTGTCTGCTCACTCTCTTCCCCCCAATAACCTTCTAATGTCTGCCAAAATCCTTCAACCTGGACAAGTTACCAGAACATACTCCAACATCTGCACTACTCCCCCATTCAGCTCACAACACCACTCACATTCCTTTACACCTTCATCTACCATCCACTCTGTCCTGTACCCCAGCATGACATTCCTCTACAAAAATTGCCACCATACTACCCAGAACTTAGGTGGGGCAATCTTGAGTAGCAAGGTCCCCCAACTCCAAACCCAACCCCACTCCCACTCTTCTCCAAACCCAGCCTTCTGCCAACCAACTGGCCACCTCTCTAGTGGACCTGTCTGGATCCACTCCATCGCCCCAGTTAAAGAGTATTCTACTAATGAGTGGCCACCAATACAAATCCCACCAAAATGCCACCATTGCAGTTCTGGGTCCTCCTCTTCTTTGCCAGGTTCTGGGCCCATGAGCCCCATTGCTAGCCAAGCTTCCACAATGCCCCACCAGAATCCCTGATAGCACAACCTGCCAACCCTTCCAACCTAGAGCAAACCTCGCATATCCTTCTGAACCTCACTCTGGGGGCAGAATCTAACTTCCCAGTTGTCCATAGTCAGTTGCTCCAGCTCTCCCCTCCTAATTCTGCCATTCGACAACCCCACCAGCCCCAAAGTATCTTCAGCTGCCTTCTAAAGTACACTAGCCCCAGACCTCCATCTGCCTTCAGCATCACCATTATCTCCCAACTAATCTGTGATCTCCTTCTCTGCCATAGTCATCCTTTGACCACCTTCTTCAGTTTCTGTACCACCTATCCTGGAAAGTCCAGGTGGTACCCTAAGTACTATAGCTTCGGTAACCAATATACATTCAAGACTACAATCCTCCCAACCAAAGAGAAGCCTCTCCCAGACCAGCCCACCAAGGCATTCTCCCACTTCTATATCAATCCACACCACCACTCTTTCGGCAGAACCATCCCATATACCGAGAACCAGATATCCAAATATCGAACTGCCTCTCCAGGGCCAACTAATTGTCCAAAGTGTCTATGCTCCCCCAAGCCAGCTCTAAGCTCCATGATCTCACACTTGCCCCAGTTCAGCTTTGCCCCTACCAGCATCTCATACTGTCCTACCCCTTTCTGCAAGCTCACCACATCTTCCACACTGCCTAACTCTACCACTATGTCATCCGCAAAGGCCCCCAGCTTCCAGACCACCTCCCCCATCTTCAACCTGGTAAGCCTCCCCTTCAGCCATGCCAACAAGGGTTCCAAAGATAAGATATAAAGCAGGGGTGAAAGAGGATCCCCCTGTGGCACACCTCACCCTAAGAGAAACTCTGGGCCACTCTACCCATTCATCAACACTGCAGCCTGGCAACCTCACACCAGACCCATCAGCTTTTGAGCCTCCCCCATGCCAAACCTGGTCTTCCATAGAACTGCCTCCAAGTAATTCCACTGCACCCTGTCATAAGCCTTTTCCTGGTCCAAGAATACCATTCTTTCATTGACTTGCCAGCTTCTACAACCCTCCAAAACATTTTGCACCCAGGCTGTGCTGTCTTGAATCTGTCTCTCCTTCACAAACCCTTGCTGTTCATCACCCACCAATCAGCCAATCCATTGTTGCATTCTCCCTGCCAGAATCTTAGAGACCAACTTCTTATCCACATTCAGTAACATGATGGGCCTCCAGTTCTGCTACACACATCTGTCCCCTTTCTCCTTATAGAGCAGAGAGACTAGCCCTAAGGAGCCATTGCTAATCCAGCAGCCTTCCCCTAGTATAAAGTTTGCCATTTCCACGAGCCATTTCCCAAACTCAGTTTGAAACTCCTTCCAGAACTCCCAAGGCAGTCCATCCTCTCCTGGTGATGAACCAGCCTGCACTTTCCTCAGAACCTCCAACACCTCTTCAAGGGTCACCCTACCCATTACTGCCCCACCAATTGCAGGCTCTGCCACTACTGGCCAGCTGCCAACCAAATTGTTATTATCCTCCAGTGCTGTCTTTTCCTCCGCCAGCCCTCCATCATCCTGCCATAGAGTGCACCATTGGTCAGAAATCTCCCCAAGTATATCTGTGATATCAGTCACCTCAGTTTCATCCTCTTGCAACACTGAAGCCCAGCTGTACTGCACCCTCCTGGCCTTCAAGATTCCAGATAAGTATTTGGTAGGTTGCTCTCCTTCTTCCAACTGCTTTGCTCGCAATCTTGCCAGCAGTCCATCCACTACCCTATCTTCTGCAGCCTTCAAATCCGACTGCAACTCAGCCACCTCCTTGATCAACAGAGAGCATCATTCCTCTGAGGAGTTCTCTCCCTCCAGAAGTCTCAGCCACCATTGAAGCCCCTGCTCCACTCTCCTTTCTCTATCCTTCTGCTCCCTTCCAGCTACCTCTCCTACATCATGCCAATATGCACCTGCCAGATGTTTAAATTTCCCCCACCACTGTGCTATCGACTGGCCACTGTTCTTCCACCATGCCACTTCCTGTCTTGCGATTTTAACAAACTGGTCCTGCTCTATCTGTCTCTTGAGTAGTGCCACATTAAGTCACCATCTGCCTCCACCACCACTGGCTGTCTGGAATCTCCCACTTGCCTCCACACCCCAGTGATCTGACCAGGGACACCACCATACCTCTGTTGAATCCAAAACATTGCCCCACATTCTGCCACCAGAATCTAGTCAATCCTCATGCCAACCAAATCCTCACTGACCAGATGCCACCTAGTAAATGGCTCTGACTTCTCACCTTGACATTGTCATACTCCATCAACCAATCCCATTTCCTTCTCAACCTGAAGCCATTGTGAGAGCCCTGTAGAAACTGCCATACTGACTCCACCATCAGACCTATCTAGTGTCCTGTCATGCACCATATTGAAATCCCCTCCCAGAATGTCCAGCCCAATCTCATCTCATCCTCCCCAATCCAGCCAACCTTCCACCCATTGGTTTCGCTCACTGCTAACCACTGGCAGATATACAGAGCCAACCACTAGCCCATCACCAGCTCCTCCTTTCAATCTCCCTCAGACCAATTGATCACTATATACCTCAACTTCCTTCAGCTCTCCTTTCCCCAAGCTAACCAAGATGCTCACCTGCTCATTCCACCCTGTACTACCATACCATTCCTTACTCCACTCCTCATAATCTTACTCCCCATAGGCCTGAATGTCTTGCAGAAACACCACATCATACCTTCTGATCTTCAGCCACTGAAATAAATACCTTCGCTTCACTCCATCATGTAAACTATTGACATTTAGTGATAATATATATAGACTGTTTATCATTATAAATATAAATGTTTAAAGTTCAACTGAAATTGCCACCACCTTTTCAGCCACCACCTTTTCAGCCACCACCTTTTCAGCCACCACCTTTTCAGCCCTACCACAGATAATTGTCTTCCATTCCTCACAGATAGCCCTCCAGATACGGGCTCCATTCACACTACTGCAGAAGGCATCCACTCACTCTGATGCTACCTTCCTGATGTCAGCCATATGGTCCTCATCTACCTCATATCCTTCATCATCCAGAAGTGCCACCACCATCACTGTCACCAACTTTGGCCCCTACAATACTACATTGAGGAACCCTTCCCAGGCCTCCTGTGATCCATTAATTATATCCACTTCCTTAATATCCTCCTCCGCAAGTTCCTCGAGCACTGCCTGATACCAGTCATCTGCTGTCATCACCATGGGCCCAGGGGTGGCTGGCCTTGGGGTCCTACTCAGCTTCTGTAGCATCTCTCTATCCGCTGATACATCAGAAGCTACATCCACCAGGTCATCCTCCTCAGTGCCCTTCTCCAGCCAAACTACTTTGCCTGCCTCTGGGCATTCCCAATGAACATTTGCTGCTCCTGCCATACGAACATCCTCCAACTGGGTCTCCAGTACCACCTCAATAACCTCCTCAAAGCCCCCAGCATTTGCCTCCTCCTTATCAGCCCACTTCCCCTTTACTGGTACATGAGTGAAGTTCTCCACACCCCCTAGTTGTGAAAAGGACACCTCAGCTGTCTCCACCTCTTCCATCTGACTTTTGGCCATCTCTGCTCTTTCCTCTTCCTCTCTTTTCAAGCCCTGGAGGACAGTCTGCAGGCACTCCCAGTTTGTCCTTCGCCACCTCTTTCTCCTCCCATCTGTCGGAATCCAGATCCAGTCCTTGGCAAACTCCTCTTATTTCCTCTTCCACAATTCCTTCACAGCCTCTCTCTCCTCTAGAGCGACTAGCAATTCCTCCTCTTCCTGTTCAGAACCCTTCCTTCTCCACACTTTGCACTTCTGCCCTCCAATATGAACTACTTCTGGCCAGTCCCTCCCTTACCCCATGGCCTCCTTATCTTCCAGCCTCACCATCACCTCACAGTTGCCATTCCTCAGCTTGGTCCCCTCCCAGAACATGAACCCAAAGTCAACCATCTCGCCAAATGTCCCCAGTGCCTCCGCCACCATTCCTTTGATCTCCTGTCTCCCCAATGTCAGCAGCCCTTCAATCACCAGTCGTACTGCCCATGGGTCCCACCTCAGGCACCTCGCCATGCCAACCTTGATGCTCTTGATGACCAGCCCTTTCTCCAAGGCCTTCACCATCTCCTCCTCCTTGACAAATCCTATCTCAACTGTCTCAGCTGATGGGATGAACTTCAGCAACTCTGCCCCTACAATCTCCTCTCCCACTAGCCACAAGACCTCCCTAGCAGACATCCCCAGCCCCAAAAAATTCACTGATATAGCCCATGTCAACACTGACTTGTAGAAGAAGGGACACACCACCAGTTCACCAGAGCCGGCTGCCATCATTGCCTTCTTCTTGTTCTCTGACACTCCAGTAGTCACCCCAGCCACTGGCCCAGCCCCAGGAATACCAGTCCCAGCCACACCACTTCTGAACCCCTGGCCCCTAGCAGGCACCTGACCAGTCACCTGACCCATCACCTGGCCAGTCACCTGACTTCTACCCCTGTCAATACTATGTCCCCCCTGCCCTACCCCCATGGGCCTAGTAGCTGCCCTCCTGCCCCCAACTCTCAATGCCAGCCTGTCTCCCCTGACCACCTACTCCTCTTGCCTCTACACCAGCTCCAACTGTTGCTGTGAAACTCTTGGGAAGACCCAGACCAGGCCTCCTTCTCTCTAAATGCTCAGAGCTTGATGAACCCTGGGTTGCTATTCAATAAAAACTCTACTAAAACAGATGAGACTTGTTGTATATTATAGCTAGACTTCTGCTGCACCTAGTACACCAGTATAGATGATGGGAAAACTTGAAAATGTGTTGCTTGTTATGAAAAGATATCTATGTGACTTAGCTTGCTCTGAATGGTTCGAGCAAAAGAAGTCTGTCTCTGTTTATATGAAGAGTTTAACATTTGTGAAAACTTAACATTTATGAAATGACTGCTATTTGTAAGGCTATACTATATTTGGAATTAGGTTCAGATACTATAATCAAATGTCTAATTCTTCTAATCCTTATTCCTAATTTGGATCAACTGTCACAATATATATATATCTATACTTACTACATTGCTATCAAACTTAAACTTGTACTTTTGATCTTATTGATATTTCTTACTATATCTACATAATCTGTAAAAGGCTTTCTTATTATCTTCTATACTATTTTCTATATCTCTTTATTAATGAGACTCATTATTATATAAGTATAGTCTGTAAGCTTACTGTTCTTATGTATAACTATAATGATAATATTATATACTTCTGAGAGACCTCTTGTAAATACTAGGATCTTAACTTTATCACTTATACAATCTACAGATATACTGAGAAAATTTACTAGGTCATTAATATGATTAATATATTATAAATTATTTCTTTAGGCTTCATCTATAAGTTAAATAGCTGAGATTTCAGATGAAATTAATTTGATAAGTATATTTATATATATTGATTATAATATCTCCTATATATCATAAACTATCATAAAGTATATAATAAGTTTTATTTATTAGTTCAAAAGGGTGAAGATAATCTCTTATAATACTTAATAGTTATTTACAATATTGTAATCTTGAATATATACTTATAGTTTTATATACTCTATCAAACTATACTCATCAAAGAAATTCATTATATGGAAGATCTAAATAGTATAGTCTTTCCTATCAAAGATCAGAATAGATCTCTTAGCTATATTTATAATAGTAAGAACTGTGTTTTTTTTTTATTATAGTATATATTCTAGTAACTGTGTTTAATATACTTAGTATACTGACTTCTTAGTTCATCTTTTGCAATATCTTAGTATAAAGTAGTATATAGTATTAGAGATATATTTTAGCTACTAACTAGAACTCATGATCTTTATTATACATATATAAATAAGTAAAAAGAGTACAAAAAA
>RBNI01002968.1:0-17014 GCA_003990745.1 Jimgerdemannia flammicorona
TTGAAATCAATAAGCGTAGAGGACGTACTCCATACGAAATTGATCTTGACCATAAGAAAACGGTCTTTCAGAATATCTAGAACTCCAGAAAATCCTTCCAGAACTACGTAACGGTTACCCTAAAAAGCAACCCTCTTACAATATATCTGATCTTAGTGCTCCAATGCAGTAAATGTAGCAGTAGAGCTAAAGATAGGATTCTTAAAGATATGAAGCCCTGACCATTATAGTATTTTTGTAAAATAAGTATTGAGTATTCTCAATAGCTCAGGCTGAACCCACTCTCTCAGTTGAGCCTGGCCCTGGCTAGCACCCCTGTCAAGACATATTAAGACCAATCAAGATTCTCCAGCCTTTACCTCATTTATGACTTAATATTACCAAGCAACCAAAGGTCAGTTATTGTAAAGGACCTTTCTCTTGACTTGCCCTCATTGACTTCCACATTTGAGTATATACTCTGGGGAATCTATCTAATATCTAACCAAGGTCACACCTTTCTCTACTACCATACTGGTTACAAGATTTTGATAGGCAATCTTTTAAGTTCCTTTTTCACAACTTATATCCTCTCTATCTCAGATTGGTTTGCTGTACCTGTTGCAGAGTAGTAGAAGAGAGACAATGATAATATGTTACTCCTTTATCATATCAGATCAGTGCTTTCTTTACTTTTTCATAGTTTTTGATATCTCTAACTATATCTGGGATATACACATTTTGGTGTAGTGCCTTCTTCCTTTTGCTGTCATCAATAAGGTATTATCTCAGAGTATTACAGATTATATAGAGAGTTGGCCAACCTTAGGTATCAAGTATCAGTATAGGTTATCTACAGATCTTTGATGCCTGTAGTGGGGCCCAGTAAATATGGTTCTGGCATAGTGACTGTTTTTTTTTGGATAGAGTCAGGATGAGAGAAGAGATGACTATTACAAATAGATAGAAGAGTGATTATGACTATAAAAAAAAAAAAAAATAGAAGGGTGATTATGGTAGACCAATAGAGTATCAGACTGATGATAGTCATCAGGGCTGGGGTGGGTACTGTATCAGTGGGATCTTCTGATTAATACAGAGTGATTAGGTGGTAGATATTACTCTTGATACTCTTGGCAATTCTATAGTGTTATTTAGGGGGTATTGGAGAGCCTGAGACTACCTAGATCAGATGTCTTGGTTGTACTCAACTAGAACTGAGAGTTGACATGACAATATGATTGAGATCTATAAGCTTGAGTAGTGGAGTATTGGGGCTCTTCTTCTACCTTACATATAAGTCCTCTATTCACCTCATTAGAGAGAACTAGGTTCTATTCACTATTCTGTATTTTTTGGAGGAGTTTTTTCTTTACCTGTTACTCTATTTGGAGTAGTGGGAGCTATTCTATTTAGCTTGAGTGTGGCCTTATACATATATTGGAGTTTCAGATATACACCTTTGATTGTTGGCATATGCTTGCTTTTCCCCTGGCCATGAGGGGGCATGTGTCCTAGCTGAGTGTTTGAAGCAGAACATGACCTTGACTGAGACAGGTCTTGACAAAACACCTGATATCTTTCTCCATTCCTGGCCACCATATTGTTCTTCTTGCTTTATCATATATATTTGTTTCTCCTAGATAGCCAAGTTTATATAATGATTTCATTGCTTGCTTCTTCTTGTATTCTGGTATAACTAGTAGTTTTCCTTTCTTTAGTATTTCTCCATCAGTTTCAAATTGTTTCTATATTCTGTTGATAATCATTGGTATTCATTCTTCCAGATGTTGGGGCATCTTTTGCTGTCACAGATAGGTGATAATTTTGTAATAGAGCTTCTTATTCATGATTGATTTACTAGTTGGGGGTCCTTTGGGGTGTCTATGAGAGGGTATCTGCATTGGCATTGGTTCTTTCTGAGCAGTACATGATGGTTATGTCATATGCTTGCAACTTTATGATATATCTTACATAGATTTCTTTGGGTTACCTGGTGGTCAGTAGTCAAGTAAGGGCTGAGTGGTCTGTCTGAATGGTGAAGCATCTTCCAGCAAGGTAGTAGTGGAACTTCTCTATAGCCCAGATGACTGCAAGACATTCCAACTTATAGAATTTATATTCTTTTTCAGCTCCTTGAGTTCTTCAGCTTAGGTATGCAATGATATACTCCACTTTGTCTTTCTTTTGAGCTAGATCTGCTCCTAGTTCTTGGGCACTTATATCTATCTGCAGAATGAATTCTTGAGTTCAATCAGGTCTTCTAAGGATGAGTACCTGGATCAGTCTGACTTTAAGCTCATCAAATGCCTTTTGTTGCCTATCAGTCCATTGAAACTTTGTATCCTTCTTGTTGAGTTCATAGATTGGGCCTATGATGTTGAAGAATCCTTTGATAAATCTTTAGTAGTAGGAGGTAAGTTCTATGAAGACTTGGACTTTAGTGACTGTAGTGGGCCTTGGGTATGCTATTACTGCTTGAATCTTGAGGGGGTCTGTGTGTATTCTATCTTGATTAATGATATGGTGAAGATAGATGATCACAATTTCTGCAAACTTATACTTCTTAGACTTAATGTAAAGACCATACTGTCTCAGCTTCTTTATCATCTACTGGATGTGCTGCAGATATTCTTCAGCTGTCTTGCTATAGATGATAACATCATCCACATAAACTATCATCCATCTTCCCATATCATAGCAGAAGATTTTATTTATCATTCACTAGAAGCTTGCAGGAGTATTATATATTCCAAATGGTATTCACAGATATACATAGGTTCCATTAGGGGTGATAAAGGCTGACTTTTTGCTTGCTACTTCAGTGAGGCTGATTTGGTAGAATCCTGAGTATAAGTCTAAGGTGCTGTAGTCCTATGCTTCATCTTACAAGATTATAAGGATATCACTGATGAGGGGTAACAGTTGGTAATCCTTCTTAGTAACCAAGTTGAATGTTCAGTAATCTATGCAGAGTCTCAGGATAAATTCTCCTAGCTTGCTTCCTTTTTTTGGAGCTAGTACAACTGGTGAAGCCCAGGGGCTGCTGGCTTCTTTAATGATACTGACTTCTTCCATCTGCTTGATTTCTTCTCTGAGCCATTCACAGTAGGCTAGTGGTATTGGCCTTGCTTTTTGGTAGATTGGTTCAGTGTCTTCTATGTCTATGTTATGATAGTAGTGTGGGGTCTTTCCTTTGATATCCTTGAAATTCATAGCTAGGATATCCTTGAATTTATAGAGTATTTTCTTGAGTTCCTTCTTGAGTGAGAATTTATTTCCAATAGTATAACTATACTTATTTGTAGTTTCCTCCTTCTTGTACTCTAGCTCAGTGATCTTGGTAATGGTGAATACTCCTCTTTCTGTGGATCTGAATCCTTTCCTTCCTCTTTCTATTTTCTCCAACTTCTTGACTTCCATGATTCTTGGCTAAAGAACTGAGAAGATCAATATTTGTGCCAGTCAGTCCTTCTTCTTAATTGGAAATGAAATTGTAGGATTGTGGTTCCTAGCAATAAGTAGTATTTCTCCAATATAATCTGAATCAATGACTCCTCCTTCAATGGTAATTTCACTCTTAGCCAGACTACTTCTTGTCTTGAGGATTCTGATATAGTCCTTTGAAATGGTCATCTCCAGACTGGTTGCAAGTAGAGTGGTTGTCTGGGGCTCTAGTATGGTTTTATCTACTGTGGCAATATCCATTATAGCTATATCCTCTAACTTGTATTCTGGTAGAACTGCATCAGAGTGAATCTGCCAAATCTTGACCTTGATTTCTTCATCATCATCACTATCCTCCAGGAGAGCTGGTGGTTTGTCATCCTCTTCCTCCTCTTCTTCTCTTGTCTGCTTTTTGAGAGCCTTCTGTCTTCTTTCCTGGTAGATCTTTCTAACACCAATGCTACATTGGTAGTAGTTATTGATGTGCTCACTACAGTACATCTTGATTCCATGAGGGCAGACTCCTTGTGGTACATATCCTTCTACAATCTTCTTACACCATTCTTCTTCACTGATATCTGACTTTCTTCTTCTTTTTCTAGATAGTCATCATATAGGCTTTCTCTTGTTCACTCTCTTCTTTCTCCATCTCAGGCAGGACTCCTTTATTGATATTGATGGAAATTTGCATCTTCTGTCCATAGTAGATGATCTATATCTTCTGAGCATTCAGATTGATTATTGTCTTGGGTTTGTGAAGCTATTGATTGCTGATAAGAATGTCAGAGTTGGTTGTATTGGTCATAATTACATCTACTGGAATGGTTGCTCCTTCAAACTTGATGGGAATATCTTGGATCTTTTCCAGAGGTGTGGCTCTTGTATTATCTGCTGTGACAAATACTAATTTGATTGCTTCTTCAACTTCCCAACCTAGGCAGTCTGCTGCTTTCTTGCTAAGGAGGCATCCTCCTACTCCTGTATCAATGATAGCCTCAAAGACTCTATTCTAAATTTGACAGATTGCATAGGCAGAGGTCTTATGGTTGTCTTTGCTTTCTTCTCTTGAGTCTTCTTGAACATTGTTGGCCTTAGTTATCTTTTATCCTTGCTCCTTGGTTATTTCAGCAAGTCCATATTTCATTTGCTGTCTAAATGTGAGTATTTCTGCTAGCTGGCTGAAGGTTGTATTGACCTTTTGTTGACTGAGGTCCTTGAAGATATCATACTTGAAGGTCTTGATTTTGTGAAGCTTCTTCTTCTTTTCTCCTTTACTGACTGAAGTGGTTTCTCAGATGATATCTTGAATAGCCTATTCTAGCTCCATATCTTGATCTATTTCTTTAGCTTAACTTTCTGTGGCAGTTTCTATCTGCCTTTCTACTGGGTTCTTCTTGGATCTCCCTGGTGGTCTCTTATAGAGTTGTTTGCAGACACCTTTCCTGATAGTCTCAGCAGAGTAGACTTCCCATTTCTCTTCACATCTAATTCCCCAATCTTCTTGAAGGTAATGATGTTGGCTTGTTTCTTATTTCAAGTAGTGTGTCTTGCACTTGATTTTACTCATACATTCATATGAGTAGTGGCCCTCTTCTCTACAAGTGTAGCAGGTATCTCTCTTTTTGTCTGAGGTGGTGGCAAATTTCTGAACTGAGCAGTAGTCTCTTCCTTTAATTTCCTTTACCACATCTTCTAGGTGGGCTGTCATTTTAGCAACTTCTTAGCAAGTTCCTCTATGGGGTCACTATTTCTCTATTATTCAGTAGCTTTTGGTTGAGGTGTATTTTGATTGATCACTATGATGAAGATCACATTGATTGTCTTGTGTGCTTTGATTCTAACTCCAGTGACCCTCTCTATTGTATGGTCTTGTAAGTGTCTGGCTATCCAGTATCACTGAGTATAGGTGACCTTCTGTGTCAGATCCAGAATTATTGGTGATGAGCAGATGGCCAGAGCTATCTCTGGGTGGATTCCTTTCATGAAGATTGCTTTGGCTACTTGATCTCTGATAGTGGCAGTATAATCTGTAAGGATTATCTGATATTAAATTCTGGTATAGAATGTGTTTGGATCCTCACTTATTCCTTAGCAAGTTATATTGAGCTGATCCTTCAAGACTTGCTTGATCTCATCTATATAGTAGGTGGCTTGGAGCCAGGTCTTCTGTACTGCTAGTATAGCATCATCATTATTTTCTATATAGGTTGTAGCTGTGAATACTGCTCTTACTGATCCTTGGAGACTGAAGGGCATGAGGGTTACTTACTGCCTTACTGTCAGACCCTCTACAGTAGTATATTGCTCAAAATCATCAATAAAGATAAAGATGATGATTGACTTGTCTGAAGTATAATCATAGAATACTGGTGGTTTTATATCCATCTTGTCTAAATATCTTAGTTCAATTTGTATGGTTGTTCAAGTGATAGCAGTTATTCATTGTTCAGCTTAAAAGTGAGGAATTTGTCTTGAATCACCAGCCAATGGGCACCAAGTTGTAATATAGTAGACACTTAACCTTGGAAGTATATCAGATTTCTGTATCTTGAAAATTTGATCTTCTTTGACTCTGCAGAGTTCTTAGTATACAGGGTGGGTGAGTTTGAAGTATATCTACCTGTAGACTTACTAGTTCCTTTGCTTTCTCTTTACTTTGAACTTATTTCAATCTGAGGTTTATTTACTCTAAGATACTGGGTTATTTATACAAGTTTACTAGCTATAAGGTAGCTAAGTTACATATAACTATATTTCCTATGAGTTACTTTTCACAAGTATTGAATTATTTGATATCTGTGAAATCTTCAATATCTGCAAAGAGTTCAACATTCATGAAAACTTTAACAGTTGCAAAATAACAATGACTGCTATTTATAAGACTATACTATATCAGGAATTGGGTTCAGGTATTATGATCAAATGTCTAATTCCCCTGATTTATATTTCTAATTTGGATCAACTGTCACACTAGTATAATATACCTCTTTAGATAAATAAAAATATATCTAGAATATCAAAATATAGAGCCAGAATTTTCAATTGCTATTTAGCAGCAAAGATATTAGAATATTAGCTATTAAAAATATTAGGGTACACTTGGGTGCATAGTCATGTGACTGATTTGAGTAGGTACAAGTAGCAAAATTGAAAAGGTCTATCTGGTATACTATATACAGATATTATTTATACCTCATATAATGTAGCTCTGTAATTATATAGAGAGATATCTGAAATATAAATATATAGAGCCAGAATTTGAAATTAGTACTTAGCAGCAGAAGATTATAGAGAAATTAGCTATTGAAAAATATTTTATAAAGTATAAATAAATTGTCACTAGATATATATAATTGAAATATATAGAAGTGAAATTAAAGTATACTGATAAGTATTATTTCTTCAGACATTATATATATTTGGCAAAATATAACTCTGTAACTATGTATGAGAAGAGTATAATATATAATATTATAGAACTTAAAAATATATTTTGCAAACAGATTATAGAGATATTAACTATTAAAAAAAATATATTATAAAGTAAAATTTCAAGATATACTAAACTAACCAGATTTTATTAGCAGATGGTATTTTTATACTAATTCAAATATTTAGAATTAAAGAATACTTTAAGATTAGCTTGTTAATTTCTGATAATAATTTGCTCTTATATAGTTTTAAATATATAGAGGCAAAATTGAAGTAATCTATCTTGTATATTATATATAAATATTATTTAATAATAAAGATATTAATTATTTAATATTTATAAAAGAGAATATATGCTATATATTAATATACCAATAGTAAAACTAATATATTTATTATTAAGAAATGAAGGTTAAACAGTACTAAATAACCAATAGCAAATATATATAGCAAATCTAACTTTATATAATATATATACTATTGGCTTAGATAATTGCCCAATAGTCTAATTACTGCCTATTGACTAAATTTTAATATAAACTAAGAATATATACATAATCTTACACTAGCTTCAAAATATCAGCTACAATTATACCTATCCATAATTATCTAGCAAATGGTAAAGAAATGCTTTACATTCTCAAATAGAGACTTTCACATGCTATGGCTACTATTCATAAATCATTAAGTGAAATGAGTGATATGGTAAAACAAGGTAGAGCAAAGAAAAGAGTGAAGAAAGGCAGAATGAACTCAAAACAAAATGAGATAGTATACTGAAGTGGTAAATATAAATAAGAAATAAATAGTAGAAAAAATAATATTAATAGTAAGATATTTATATTATATGATAATATAATATTTATCAATATTAATATATTGACTAATTATAATATATTGGCTAATTATAATATATTATAGATCAGACATCATTCAGAGATAAACAACTACTTATAGTAAAATATAGTAGAGTAACTAAATAGGTGAAGGAAGACAAAAAAAATTCAAAACAAAATGAAGTAATAAGCCAAGATAAGTATAAATAACTGATAAATAATAGAAGAAAAATAATAATGATATGATATCATTATTATATAATATTAACTTATAAATTATATTATATTATAGATTGGGTATCATCTAATTTAGAGATCAAATACATCTGTTCATCTAATGATAATATTAGAATAATGATATAATATAATACTTATAATTCATAGCTATATATTGATTGTATCAATAAAACAAAAAAATCTCTCAGTGAATTTTATTACTGTTCTATATGTTATAATGCAGATAGTAGTAAATATAATATTATTAATATTAATATATATTTATGGTATATTTATAGGGCAGACATCATTTGAATATATAAATTCAATGATCAAATTATCTCTATTCAACCCACACCTCCACCCATCTCTACCTGAACCACACCTCTACTTCTATACATATCTCTACTAATCTACCTCTACTAGAACCACACCCTCACCCACCCCCACCCAAACCAGCATCTCTCCTTCTATTGATAAAGCAGGAATTATAGTATAATATAATATAGAGCTAACTGGCATTATATTGGAGCAGCAATTGTCTGGGATATTAGCATCTAATAATGATTATAATATGATATTACTATCTTCATCACTATCAATATTTACAATTCTGTCTCAAAATTATTTATCTATAGATGAGATTTCATCTATAGGTGATTTGTTCTATGATAATATTGAAACAATGTTATCAGATTCATCTCAGTATTATTCATTTTTTGATAAATCTGATAATTCTCTAGCTTTATGATTGATAAACATTATATTGAGAAAGATATAGAATTGAATTAATCATCACCAATTGATATTATATTAGATGATATAAATGATGAAGATATTAATATTTTATTTGACTTTGATAATGCAATCAAAGATATATCCTTCAATTAGATATTTTATAACTATATAGAAATATTTGTTAACAATTATATATTTGAGCTCTATAATATTATATATTAGATATTTCTCTATATATATATATGTAGTTATAGAGCTATATTTACTAAATATATATAATATCTGAAAAAATAATATTTATTAGAGTATATTAATTCACTTCTATACATATTAGTTATCTAGTGATAATTTTAATTTTTCTAAAATATGTTCTTAGAATATAATTACTAGATTTCTAAAATTTAGTTAGTATAAAATACTAGCTCATTATATATATTATAAATATCTTTCAATAATTAACCTCTCCAGAATCTGTCATCAATTATATATTTGAGCTCTATAATATTATGTATTAGGTATTTCTTTATATAGTTACAGAGCTATATTTACCATATATATATATATATATATAATATCTAAAGGAATAATGTTTGTTAGAGCACATTAATTTCACTTCTATATATATTTATTATCTTATGATAGTTTAATTTCTCAACAATATGTTCTTAGAATACAATCACTAGATTTCAGAAATTTGGTTAGTGTAAAATACTATCATCTGATCAACTCATTATATATATTATAAAATATCTTTTCAATAATTAACCTCTCTATAATCTGTCAATAATTATATATTTGAGCTCTATAATATTATATATTAAGTATTTTTCTATATTATTACAGAACTATATTTTCCAAAATATATATGATATCTGAAAGAATAATGTAAGTCAGAATATATTAATTTCACTTCCATATTGTAATGTGCCTGGCTCAATGGAGGCAAATTACAAGGTTGGAGGTTGATGTAGTTTGGCTTGAGCCCCCAGTTACTTTGTTAAAAGCAATAAAATATTCTTAGTGTTTAGTGGTATAATAGTCAAAACTGGATATCTGCAAGTGATTTGTATATTGATTTTCTAATTGGTGTAGTGGCAATTTGTATATGTGGTACAGGTGTTCCTTATATGTGATGGTCTGGCAATTTGGTAGTTCTCCTTATGTGATTTCTGCATGATAATCTTGTGTAGTACAACAACCTCCATGTGGTATGGCAGGTTCCTTATGCATGACATTCTGGTAATTTGGCAGATGACTCAATTTAGTGCAGATTTTCCTAAATTGGCAGGCTTCTGGGAATAATAACTTGGTGGTTCTTCTGGAAATAGTGGATGGTACAGATTATTTTGAATCAGCTCACTGGAAATGATACTGGTAGTGAATTCTCTGAATTGGGCTCACTAGGAACAAACTAATAACTTAGATGGTATAGATTCTTAGCAAGTTACATCAAAGACTGGCTTCATTTGCATGAATGAATTACTGCGAAGTTGTATCAAGAGACTGGCTTGTAGCAAGGTTCCTTATAGTGGGCTTTCTGGGAATACAGATAACTCAGAAATGGTAGTGAAGTCCTTCACTTGAACTTGGTGGCAAACTTGGATTCTTCAGGCTTATCTGAAAAGTAAACCAAAAATATAACAAACTCTTCTTTGTATCAGAAAGTGGACCAGAGTGGAAAGGAATACTTTGCTCATAGTATCTGTAGAGTTTCTCTCAAAGTATGGTAGGCAGACTTGACTTTTGCTTTGGATTCAATTCAGACTGAGGTTTATTCACTCTTATCTCTGGGGTATTTTATACAGTTATGGTTGCTACTGGTTACTATATTGCTAACTATAGATTGCTATCTAGGGCAAGTATTCCTTAAGAGTACAGTATACCTTGAGGGTATAGTATATCTTGAGGGTATAGTGTACTTGGAGGGTATAGGTAAATATACTGTTTCTGATATCTCTGGCTAAATATACAGGTTGGTGCAGTAAAGCAGTCTTGGTTGCTTAGTGCACTAGATATAGTATGTGGCTAATTTATGATTTCAGCAGTACAATTCTGTTGCTTGTCACATCAGCCCCCACTAAAAGATAGTTTGTTCTCAGATAATCCTTTAGTTATCATTCCAATATACATAAGCATCTTTAGCATCAATACCTGAACCAGTATCTTCATTTGGATCAGAGTCACTCTATTCAACAAGTTCTTCTTCTTCCTCTGAAAATAGAATCTCAATATAGTTGATGATGCTCCAGTAGGTGGTCAGGTTCATATTATGAATGTCATTCAGAAGGAATTGTGCCTGTATCAATACTGAGATATTTCATTTGTAGATTGTATATAATCTGTCTGCAGCAGTGGTATTTTTCTAGGTGAGGCCAGTAGAGTTTCTGATGTAGGTCAGGTCTGCTGCTGGGAGGTTCTGCAACTGTTCTCCAATTGCATAGTAGGCCTGTAGTTGGTGGACTTATAGTAAACATCTGGCCAAGGTGAGGTCCTCTTGATGGATCTGGATTCACTGAAGGGAGTTTCTGTTAGCTTGTTGGAATTGTGGAAGAGAAACTGAAAGTGATTGGAATAAACTCAGAACAAAGGTCTGGAGATACCAATCTGCAATTCATGTTACACACACTTTTACAACACACTTTCAAGTCATTTATTGGAGAAAGGTACTAAGATAATATCAACCAGCAAGTGAGCTGACATGTGTACTAGGTCGGGTGGACCTGGGGCCTTTGACTGGCAATATGTTGGGAGGGGGTATGGGCTTGGGATGAGGTCTTTCAGTGGCTCAAGTGGGCAGGGCAGCTTGGGCAGTAGAGGCGGCACCAGTGGGGGGGCTGGAGGGCAGCAGGAAAGGAGCTTTGTGGACATGCTGAGGACTGGAGGTTGGCTGATAGGAGCTCGCAGTGGACAGTCAGGAGGGAAGGGGAAGCAGAAGGTTGGGATGCTGGGGGAGCTGGGCCTTCACTGGTAGGAGGTAGCAGAAGTGGAGTAGCAGCTGGGGGTAGCGGCAGGACTACTGTTGGTGGCATGACTGGGAATCTGAAAAAAAAATCCAGATGTGACTATTGATGTGGGGGCTGGGCAGATGGGCCTAAAGAGGAAGGGAGATCTGGCGGATGGTGTGACAGGGCTGGCAGTAGCTCTGTTACTCAAGAAATCAATCTCAGAGTTTGTGGCCACCTTGTGCTTCTAGGGCTTGGCAGTGATGGCAAGAATGGTTCTGGGGCTTATTTTGAAGCAAGTGGCTGGGGCAGCCTTGGTGAAGTTCCTGAAGGGTCTGGAAGGGGTTGAGGTGGGCTTTGAGGAGGCAGGCCCACTGGACGAGGCCCTGAAGACTGGGGTAGTAGTTGGGGAAGTGGTGGTCCCCATAGTACAGTGCTTGAGGTGGGACCCCAGGGTGATATAGCTTCTGGTAAGGGGGGTGCCTATGGTGACAAAGGAGGAGACTAGGAGGAGGGTGGAGGAGGTGATGGGGGAGTATGGGGATGTGGTGGACATCAGCTTCCAGATGTGGGAGGGGACCACATTCAGGATGGGCAACATCAATATCAGGATTTGGCTGGCAGGAAAGGAGGCCATGGGGAAGATGACTGACTGGCCCTTGGTACTGATGTGGGGGGCTTTTATCTGTAAGGTGTCGGGGGTGAAAGAGAGTGAAGAGGAGGAGAAGGACTTGTTGGAGGCTTTGGAGGAGCTGAGTGGTACTGTGGAGAAGAGGGCAAAAGCCTGGAAGCTATATGAAGAGTCGATATATCTGGAGGTAGTGGATGGGAAACATATCCATACTGACAGGAGGCAGTAGGAGCAGGCCCAGGGGTGCAAGAGGCAAAGAGAGCTTTTGGCAAGTATGAAAGGAGGGGCAAAGAGGAAGGTGGACAGAGCTGAGGAGTCTGGAGGTATCGAAGCCAGCATGTGGACTAGCAAAGGAGGAGAGGAGGTGGTGGCAACTGAGGAAGGGGCTGGGAAGGTGCTGGGTAAGGATCCCTATACTGACAGTACTTTCAAAGTTTGGGAGGAGGATTTGGATAACACCCCCCCCCCACTTGTCAAGAGGGACCCAGTTGAGAAGAGAGGGGCAGCAGAGGATGTACTGATACAGGGGGCCCAGTGAGTTTACTTTGGGGTCCCAGATGTGGTGAAAGGGGGCCAGGTGGTAGTGGTTGGTGAGGACAAGCTGGTGGATGTCCCAGAGGAGGAGTGGGATGAGGCTGCCAGTATAGGAGCTGATACCACAATGCTGGATGCAGGGTGGCCTGGGACTTCTGGAGAGAAGGAGGTGGGGAACCTACTGTGGATGAGCAAGATAATAGATAACCTCATGGCTGAGGAGTTGGGTGAAGTTGATCTAAGTGTGATACTGGAGGAGCAATGGGTAAGGATTCTGTGTGGAGATGGGGTGGTGGAGGTACTGAAGGTGGAGATTCTTACTATTTTCATAGAAGAGGAGGGATATGAGGTTGATAAGGTGAGAGAGGTGGAGCTGGCAGTAGTTGCTAGTGAGCAAGCTACCTACTGTTGGGCAGAGCATCATAGTTTGCAGCTCTGGCAGGAGGTCTGTCTGGAGTATCATGAGGACTTTGAGGAGAAAGAGGATGGGGCAATGGTTGAACTTCTGGGGGGGTTGGAGGCACAGGAAGCTGAGAAGAGGGAACTAGCTGTAGAACATGTCTTGGACTTAGCATAGGAGGACTTGACTGTGGATTTTTAGAGGATGAGTTTGATAAATAATAGTATTTCTATGAACAGTACAACTAACATTTTCTCTCTAAATGTGAATGGGCTATGGGGATCTGGGCAGTGTAAGAACATTTTTACTTCACTCAAGAGATTGGAGGCTGATCTCTTTTTACTATAGGATGTACAGTGTGAGAATGAGGATGATCAGATAGAGTAGACTAAGGAATGGGGTGGGGCTACTGCTTGGTTTGGAAAGGTGGCAATTCTGGTGAAGAAGGGTAGAGGAGATTTGGGGGGAATTAGGAGCTGGGGTGATCGCTTGGTCTGGGGAGAATGGCATCAGCCAGGGTGGGAATCGGTGAGGGTGGGCTCTTGCTACTGCTTGGCAGTTAGGGGTGAGAGGATTGCATGGATTAAGGAGCTGCTGGAGGAGGGTATTCTCTTAGAGGAGGGAGTTGATGTTCTTAGTGGTGATTTTAATATAGTTTGAGATCTGCGACTGGATAGAACTGATGGAGGGAGGAATGTAGGTAGGAGGAGTGGTGGTCTGGATGCATGGGAGGAGGTGGAAAATCTTAGCTCCTTAGGGGATATGGGCAGAACACAGTGGGGCGATGCCAGGGTCTACATCCATTGGGTGAATGGGTTAGGCATGAGGATTGACTGGATTTTGACAGCCAAATGTTGGAGTGCTGATGTCTGGAAGACTTTGGAGGTGGTGTGGTGCCTGTGGTCTGATCACTGGAGACTGTTAGAGCAGGAGCAGTTTGGGGGGAGTGGAGATGGACCTGGACATTGGTGCCTTAACTCCTCCCTGCTGACTAAGAAGGGGTTGTGGGACTCATGGGTGGAGGACATCCAGGTAAAGGTTCCTATCTGGAGGCATGAGGGTCTGTCTGTGGGTGCCTGTTGGATGAGGTTAAAAGAGGCTGTGAAGGCCTATTGGGGAGGAGCTGGTAGAGAGGCTGGGAGACAGAGGAGGAAGTGCATATGGTGTGCTTCTAATAGGTTGATGAGATTGCAGATGGAATGGGCTGATTTACTTATCTCTGGTGAGGTGGAGGATTGGAGGTTTGAGCAGACAAGATTGGAGGTAGTAGAACTACAACAGGTGTTGAGAGAGGAGGAGGAGACTCATATGCAAGGAATGGCTGCCAGGCTACAGTAGCAGGGGCTTGAGGAGAGAGAGAGGCCTACCAGATACTTGTCTAGGCACTTCAAAGCTAGGAGGGTGCAACATTGGTGGGATGGGGTCTTGGATGCTGAGGGGGATTTGGTGCATGGTATGTAACAGATCTTGGGGATATTGAATGAGTGATGGCAGGGTCTGTGGAGTGAGGAAGAAGGGGGTGCTGATGTAGAGGTGATTGGAGACACACTGGAGGAGTGGGTACCACTACAGGTAGAGGGCCTGGGTGACTTGATCTTATCAGTCCAAGAGGAGGAGATCCAGAGTGTTCTTGCAGCTACTAAGCTTGGGACAGCACCTGGATAGGATGAATTACCTTGGGACTTCTGGAAGAAGATGGTGAAGGTCCTTGGAATGCTAAGAGAGATAGCTGCTCTCTGTGACCATGTTCTTCTGTATGGCAAGTGGGTTGGAGAGCAGGACTTGGGGTTGGTGGCCTTATTGTATAAAGATAAGAGCAGGCAAGAGAACTGGAAGAATTGGAGGCTAATCATGCTTTTGGATATGGACCAGAAGTTAGTGACAAAAGTGATTGTTGCAAGGCTGCAGAAGGTTGCTCAACAGGTGCTGGATGAGGAGCAGCAGGGTTTTGTAGGAGGTAGGCTTATCAGAGATAGAACTGCCTGGATGCATGGCATCATTGAAGGGGCTCAGGCCTGTGGGCTGGATGGTAGACTGGTCTTTTTGGACCAGGAGAAGGCCTATGACTGTATTTGGTGGGTATGGCTGGGCAAGATACTGGACAGAATTGGTGTCCCACCACAGTTTCGGGCCTCTATGTTGAGTTTGTTGGAGGGCAGTAGGACAGCACCATTGTGCAATGGTCACAGGGGTTTGGTGTTTTCCTTGGAGAGAGGAGTTCCTCAAGGAGCCCTGCTGTCTCCTATTCTTTATGCCCTTTTACTGGAACCTTTGATGGATAGGATCTGTCAGAAGGTGGCTGGGCTCTCTGTGTATGGTGTGGTGTGGAAGGTGGGGGCCTTTGCAGATGATATGGTAGTTGGTCTTGGATCAGTAGCAGATGTTGAGGTACTTACAGATACAGTGGAATGGTATGAGGTACACTCTGGGGCAAAACTTAACTAGTATAAGTGTGAGACATTGGTGTTGGGAAATGGGTTGGTGGGAGAGGATGTCATTGGAACAATTGTCCCCACAGGAGAGGTGGTGCAGTATCTTTGTTTCTTCCTTTCTGTATATGGATCAGTCTTACCACAGGTGTGGTGGGAGAGGAAGGTGGTCATTTGGGGGGAGGCTCTGAGAGGTTGGGGGGGTTATCACATCTCCCTGGTGGGGTGGGTGTCAATCCTGAATGTGTACTGGTTCCCCAAGCTGTAGTATGTGGCATATCACTTGGACTTTTCAGCCTGGGTGGTGAAGAGGCTGATGAAGCTGGCTCGAGATTGGATTTGGACAGAAAGAAGGTCGCAGATTAGTTGGGATACTCTTGTGGAACTGGTGGTTAGGGGAGGCCTAGGTCTTGTAGATTTCCCTAGGAGGCTACACTGTCTGCGAGCTTGGTGGTTGAAAAGGGCTGTTGAACTACTAGGAGGAGATTGGGTTCTGCTGATGCAGAAGGTGTGGGAGATGAGATTCTCACCCCAGGGGTCCTCAGAAGACTTGCTCTCTCTGGTGGGGCTGAATGGAAGCTGACAGCTATGATATAAGGGCTTCTGGTTGGGGGTGGTAAATGGAGTGCACCAGATAGGCCTGCACTGGCAAGGTAATGAGGGGGAGGAGGTGTGGGGCCCTGCTATGTGGTGATGGGACAGACTGTTACTAGGGGGAGTTCTGCTTGCTGAGTTTGATATTGGTGATGGAGTTGAGTGTCAGCAGGGACTTGGCCAGGATCTTTGGCTGAGTAGTTGGCAGGCAGTAGGGATTGGTGAGGAGTGGGACTGGGCAGAAATCTGGGCCTGGAGTGCTGAGGTGTGGTGGTGGCTTCCTCCCAAGTTCTGGGTGATATGGTGGTGAATATTGTGAAGGAATGTTATGTTAAATTTCTATACTGGGCATCTGGTGGATGGTGGCCAATTGGATTGTGAGGAGTGTTATAATGTAGGACAAGCTGGGGGTTTTGTGTAGATGCCAGAACATTGGCTGGGAGAGTGCAAGGTGTTGGGGGACTTTTGGATAGCTATAGGGAACAGGTTGGGTGTAGAAAGGAGGCTGGATGGCACAAGAGGTCGCTGGGAGGATTTGAAATCTAGACTAGTGGAAGGTGTTGGCAATGGGTGGCTTACTGTAGGGTGGATGATTGCAGTGTAGGTAGGATTGGCTGGACATTGGCTATTTGTTTTTGAGGAAGGGTGACAGACAGGATTGCAGGAGAAGTTGGTGAGGTGGGAGGAGTTGATGGGTGATCTTCTTACTGGGTGGTGGGTTGGTTGGGGTCCCCAGGGTGGGCAACATCACCATCTGGTGGAAGGGATCTGTAGCCAGAGTGGTGGGCGGGTGGAGATGGTAGTTGACAAAGTGGTCTTCCATCGAGAGAGAGTGG
>RBNI01002969.1:0-17013 GCA_003990745.1 Jimgerdemannia flammicorona
AAAAAAAAAAAAAAAAAAAAAAAAAAAAAGAGGGGGGGGGGGGGGGGGGGGAAGACATCAACCAGAGACATACGAGCATTTCATCCACGTTTGTATTTCTATAGAAATAATACCAGAAGAGTTCGTTCATTATTATAAGTCACTTTCGCGGGAACCTTGGAGTTATATGGAAGATCTCAAAGTCACAGCAAACAATCCAAAGCTTACATCTTCGTTTTGCAGTTTCTTGCTGGGATCAATTGTATTGCGCAAGCCGAGCAGAACATTTGAAAGGGCCTCTGTAACTCCAATCATTGGCTTTATGACCGCAACTGGGACAGCGCGGATAACGGCACGTGCGGTTCCCTACAGAAGCCAGTTCAATATCATCATTATCATTTATGCACAGAAATCGCAAAGAATCATGAGATAAAATAAAATTGACTAAACATACCGAAGCGCCATCCGTTTCATAAACCTCCATTGGTACAGCATATATCGTTTGCGCGGCTGTTCCAATGTTGCTTCTCAAGCTCCTATAAGCGAATTCAAGACCTACATTTGTCGATCGAAATAAAACGTCAAGAGATTACCAATTTTTTTTTAAAAAAAAAAAAAATCACAATTAGTACCTTCTGTGAGATCCGCAGGTTGGTCAGCAAACTTGCTCAGAATTTCTTGCTTGTCCGAATCTTCGTCGTCATCTTCACCGATTATGTCCATTGACCTTCGTGGCTGCGACACACGACTACTTCCAGAAACCGGAGTGCTCTTTCCGCCAAGCATCACGTCCGCCTGCTCCAGGATGACCTGAGTACCGGCTGCCAGTTTGGTACCTAGCTTAATGGCCTCCATCGTCGTCGCCTTGGCGAAAGACTGTGTACCTTTCTGGAGACCTATATGGCATACGGAAATGAAGAGAGATTGAGCAGATTTCTCATCGAAACAACCCAGCAATCATACAACGGTGAAACAATGAAAAAGATGGTAAATATTTTCATGTGTGTACCTTTGATGATACGACCATCCTTCTTGTATTGCTCGATAGGCAACAAAACCAGATCGGCGACGCCACTGCCAACATTCACAAGCGACCGGATTGGCGCAACCCCCGATACCATGTGCGGCACCTGAGTATTCTTGATGTGCGGTAGCCATTCGTTCGAGAGCCCTTCGATTAATCGACCCCAACCTTTGACCTGCACAAAACAGGTAATAACCATATTGTCAGTAAAGCAATCAGCTGGCGAAGTAGATCACAAACATAAAAAGAAGCTTACTCCGGTCAACTTGACCGCTCGCAGCGTCATCTCTGCCGAGTCTATGTGCAAGAAGTTCATCAACTCGACGAGCTTGCCCTCCTTCAAGCTGTTATAATCGACGTGCTTAGGCTTGTAATCCAGTTTAATGGAGATGGGCTGAACTTCGACGTGTTCTAAAACATAGGGACGATGGGATATATTTAGGGAGAGATCGTGAATGAAATCTCAGCCAGTGTAATCACGCGATATTGACGGCTAGACTCACGGAAGAAGAACGAATCGGCATCGCTATTGGCAGTTTGCGCTACAGCTGGTTTGTTTGCTTTCGGAGCAAATTCCATAAAAGTAAGGAACCTGATGAGGAAATCGAGTGCATCTTGATCTACGTAAAGACGCATAGGCAAGAGTTTTGCCTGAAATTTGCAGAGGTGGAAGTAAAGCCGAAATAAAAAATTTAACGTGAGTCCACCCGGTACAATGGATTTTACAATACGACGACATTTTCAACCAGAGAACGTTCAAGCCATCACAAACACTGCCGCGTACCTTCAACCTATACTCCTGTGCGGGATCGTCAGGTGCTGGCCTGACGCCGCTCAATTCAAACCGTACCATGTTGGACTTGGACTCGCGTGGACTGGTATCCGAATCTGGGCGCATGTGGGACAGGAACTTGCGCCATAGCGAGGTTTTGACATTATCAATGATCTCAAAATCGCGTACAGTGACCAGGAGACGTGACGCGATTTGTTGATCGTTCGGAAAAAGGTCGAACTCGACACCGAGTCGTTCGACACGGAACTCGATTTTGCTCGAAGTTGAGCGCTTAAGCCGCAACCGTCGTTGGTGCGAGCCTTGACGCTGCTGCTGTTGCTGATAATACGCGTCAGGTCGCTTGCCGTCACGTACGGTCATTGAATCGGAGTCGAGGCGGAAACTCGCCTGGCTCGCCGTGTCGCTCTGATCGTCATTGATAAAATCAACCTCTGACGGCGTTTCATAATCCGAACCGACGAAGGGTTGTAGATGAAGATTTCTCGGCTCAAAGGAGGGAGGTGATAGGCTGCTATTGCTGTTCTCCCTAGACATTGCCTCGCCGGATTCCGCAGCTCGTTTGGCTTGAAGTTTAGCTTTCTGCAATCTCTCCCGCATATCTTCGCGTGTTCGTTCCCAATCAAATCCGTCGAATAAGTTCAGAGTGATATTGAATTCCTTCATTCGAACGCGAACCATGCTATTATTAGGCAGACTAAAATGAAATAAAGAGGTTAGAGATGACATTGTTGATTTGCACATTAATCAATGGTAGTGGATTTCAAAAATTACATACTCCTTGCTGGACATAGCCTCATCTTCATTTTCTTTCGGAGCCGCGAAATGATCTTCCACAATCACCAGTTCCGTAAGGTCTTGCTCCAAAAGTCGGATGGTATCTTCATCTGACACAAAAGAACCAATCTTTCTCTTGGGCTTTTTTGGTGGGATCACGAGACTTTTATCTCCTATTGAATAGAAATCCTCCACAAGATCCAAATTGGACAAATCGTCCCCTTGATCCGGCGCCACCTTAATCGGATTTTTCTGAGCGAAGGCTTTTTCGTCAAGACTCGCTGGAAAAAGGAACCCAACGTGAACACGGTTATAATGTCGGACGCGTCAAATGCCAATTTCTAGACATGCCGAATCTCAGACATGTCCGAATGTGACGGTTGCTCACCAAAAATATCTGGTTCTGGTTCACTCTTAGAACGACCATCATCCTGTGTGGTTAACTTCTTGGCTTGTGGCCGCCTGAAGATTGATTTCAAAGTAAAGTAATTTAAGATTTATGTTCACAATTTGATTATTTCCAAGCAAAAAACTCGTGTTTACCTTTCTTCGGGCAAGTCTCCAGCCGTTGCCATATAATTAATCAGCTCGAGCGCTGTTTGGAACGAGTCGGCGCACGCTTCAACATTCATCGCTTGATTCATAAGCTCAAGCTATTCGTAATATAGACCAAAAAAAAAAAAAAAAAAAAAAAAAAAAAAAAAAAAAAAAAAAATAGGAGGTCAACAGCCCGATTTCCAGAATGTTTCTCTCCGTAGTGCAAAATTAGGTAAACATAGAACGCACACCATCCAATGCGCAAGTTGCATTCCCTCTTCCCTCGCCACCCAAAGATTCCTCCAAAAAGCTCAAAACCAACCTCAAACCGCGGATAAATCTCCCCCTTATTAATCCTCACAGCAACATCAAGGAACTCGACAGAGAGCATGTTGGCGAACCCAATCGTGTGCCAGTATCGGTAAGCGTCGGTCTTAGAAGCGTCAGTCTTAAGTTCGAACCGGGTGGCGACGTTGCGCTCATTCAAGATACGCGCATCGTCGGCGATTAGGGCGTTGATGCTCTTCGCCACAACCTTGACGCCCTGGGTAGGCGAGTCCGGGATGATCGAAGTAGTGACCTAATGTGAAAAGGTTGGACGAAGCCCTTGTGAGTATTGTGCTGGTACAGGAGCAGAAGCCTGCTGAAATGTGGACGTAATAGAAATTTTATCACCGAACCTTCACGTTGTCTACGACGACGACAGCACGCGATGGTAGGTTGATCGGTTTGTAATCGACGGACGTTTCATTCACGGTTACGAAGACTTTCGTGTACTGGCTGGGCAAATCAGCGAGGACCATCTATATATGTGTGTGTGTGTGTGTGTGTGTAAAGAAAATCCCACAAGAATTAATAATCACCATTTCAAACCATCAATTACATTCCCTTAAGCATGACACCGTTTCGACCCGACTCCGGCACCTACATCCTCTGGCACTTGCTGGAACATAAGCAGATGCTCGATGAAATCTGGTTCGAGCGTGAAGCGCCATGTAATCCCAGCGACCACGATGTCGGTGTTCTTATCTTGCATGTTAAGGTCCGAATCCATTTGCAAATGGGAAACGAGCGAGAACATAGGACGGTTCAACTTCATTTGTGGATATACAACAATAACCTTTGTCAATGATGGTTGCGGTACTTTTCATCGATTGCGTCCGGATACATCACAAAAATCACAGACAATCTTCACCTTGACATTTTTCGGTATCGTCCGATAGAAGATTGGCACCTTTGCCGTGGAATCCCTCAACTCGAGTTCTTCCATGTCGAAGCAGATGATGGAGTCGTTCTGATTGAGAGTGAAGTAATTCGAAACTCGTAACTGTTGGTAGCCGTATGTATCATGGTAGAAGCTAGCACGAGTGAGAAACATAATTAGTTGGCCCGTACCTTGCCCTCATGCTTCGCGACGCTGAACCATCGCAATTCGGCCACGCTCAGCTGGTAGAGATGAGGCTTCGGCGGTTCAAGCGCCCCTTCCTTGGCAGTCGGTGTGATTTCAAACCCGAAGCCGGCTGTAATCATGAAACAAGGTAGGATTACATATAAGAGCCCATTTTAAGCCACTGACCGGTTCCTCTGTTCCAAGCTTCCAATTCAACACTCACCATTAACCATATGCACGACCAACGACAACAAGGTGGGCTTTGGGCTCGTGTCCCTCCCGAACCTTTCCTCGCTCATGCTGATGCTGGCCATGGTGTGAGTGGTGTTGCGCCTCCTGGGGCCGCCACGGATGGTGGACTCGTTCGACTCTTCTTCGTAGGCTTGACGAAAGCCGCTGGTGCTCTTGCGGCGCAAGAAGTGGTCCTGTGATGAGGCAGACCAGTCATGTTCAGAGTGGATCGACGCTTCGACCAGCGCCGCTTCAGCAGCAGCAGCCGTAGCGATGAAGCGTGGCTGCCAGATCTGCAGGTCGTTCTGGATGATCTGGATCGTGTCCCATGCACGTTTGGTGAGGTGGATACGTGTGATAGGGAAATGACAATCGGCGACAAAAAGCTGTATTGGGATGGCGCAGTAAAATAATAATAATAATAATAATAACAATAATATAAGGGTATGATATGGTCACTACTGACAATCAAACATCAATTCAAACATCGACGTCGTAAGACAGAACCATATCTACTCACCGATGTTGCAATAGTTCTCTCCTTAAACGCCAAAATCTCCTCCTCCTCATCCTCCGCGGGGGACCTAACATTTTGATCGCTCTCGACCGTGGCAAATAGCTGTGGGAACGGCGTGGACGAGGCTGTAGTGGTCGTGCTAGCCGCGATGCCGCCGGGCGCCGAGGAAGCCCCTCCAGATGCGACGCTGTCGAAGCTAGAAATTTTGGGCGCGGTGGTTACCGAAGGACGGAAGGTGATCTCGATGTTAGGGAGGGACTTAGAAGCTGTGGAGGAATTGCGAGAGGACGAGGATGAGGCGGCGGGAGTGTGTTGAGCGAGATCGGGCTTGGCGGTGAACCAGCAGATGGCGGTGTGATCTGGTGTAGTGGGTTGTGTACGGGAAGTAGATAAGACAGTGAGAAGAGACAATCAATTACAATTACGCCCGAAATAATCGACATCATCCCACTCACCTTCAGCGAACTTCAAGAACAAATTGATACTCTCGCACTCGACATTGACCCTCTTCGGCTTCTGCTCGCCCCCGTCCGTGTTCAACTCGCTACGCTCGTAAAGGAGCGGCGACCCGAGCCTGGTGCCGGGACCCGCGGACGTGGTACTTCTGATGACAAACTCGACAATGTCGAGGATTAAGAGCTCAGCGTGGATGCTATGGGAGTATATATATTAATAATAATAATAATAAAATAAATAAATAAGGTCAAAATTCCGCTTTCAGTACACAAGGAACTATGAAATTGCCATACATACCTATCCGTGATCTCATCCCGCAAATTCACGCCGCTCATGTCGGGCGCCAAGAGCCATATGCGTGCCCACGTGCAATTGACGTGGAGGCGCGATGCGAACGCCGGAGTGCTCTGTGGATCATGGATGCAAAATATAAGATAACCATTAACTATTACGATACCGCACAAGGTGACACAGTTGTTCGTGAAGGTTTTTATCCACTGAAGCACGACATCGAGCCACAAAGCGCAACCTACCTGAATTACACCCCGATCGTCTAAGTCGTTGATGATCAGTTGTCCCAGCGACTCTTCGGGAATGCTACTAACAATGCATGATTGGCGAGAGGGGAAACGTGAGTAAAACGTAATGCGCTAACGATGAGATTTGCAGATCCTCGTGCCCAAACACAACAACCATCTTCTCAGATAATTGAATATGCCCATGCCTAGTCGCCTGCGTCCTTTCCACCGCATCATCCGCCTTGGCAGCGACGAGTCCCGCGAGCCCAGCCAGGTAATGTTCCAGCCGGTCTGCCATGCGTAAGTCGACGTGTAAATGAAACGGGGAAATTTTGACGGCAATGTCCTGATCGTAACGGTGCGCGGGCGCGGAGGCCATGGTGGAGGAGGACGAGGTGTCTTCTGCGATGGCGGCAAAAAGCATTAAAAAAATGATTCTCCAATCATCAGAAACCGACCATGAAACCTGACCAAACGCAATCCCAACGAAACAATGCAATACATACTTTGTCCAACCTCCTTCCCCTTCTCTAACTTAACCATAAACACCCCCTCCGCCGACTTTCCGGACGCCGGCCTCGCCGACCCGCCCACAGCAGCCTGCTGAGCTTGCCTAGTTTGCCTCGTAGCCCTTGGCTTGTTGGCGTAGAACGTTGGGAAATCCGCGGCGTGAACCCCTCCTTGATCGTACGACTCCATCAGGTCGTTATCGAACTCGAGGATGGGGTTATACGCGCGATAGACGGGGCGTGACCCGTGCATCGCCCTACGCTGCTCTCTCCCGTTGTCGTTGCTGGTGCTGCTAGCGCGTGGCTCGAAGGCTAGTCCTTCTGTCGTAGCACTCGGTGTCCCGGGTGGCGGTCGCGAGAGCCATTCCGTGATGGCAAAATTGGTGAGGTTGAGTTCGAGGACGGTGGGTATGCGGGAAGAGGAAGATGTGGAAACGGAGGGGTTCTTAGGGCGGGAAAACGAGGAAGATGAATGGCGGGAGGAAGAACGGGAGGGAGAGGACGAAGGGCGACGATGTGGCGATGCGTGTGATACTGATCCGGCCTCCGACTGTCTTTTGGTTCCGCTCTCCTCTCCTTCGTAATACCATACGATCAGCTCGTCGATCTCGATTTTCAGATGATCTGCCTCGAGACTCTCGGGCGCCCTCGTCGTAAAGAACCCATCCTGCTTCGGTACGTCTTTTTTGCTCGCCGGATCCCTATACAGGAAGAAACACTCGATCGATTGTACAACCAGCATAAACTTCAACGTCGGCGCCAACTGCTGTCCCGCCATCCCTGCATTCGCAACCCCCGGAGCCGTTGACAACGTTGACCCATATCCCCTGGACCTCGCCTGCTGTGGAAACTGCTGTTGTGATTGCATAGCGGGTGTCTTGAACGGCGACCTATCCATCCCGCCGAATTGATCCTCGTACGGTGAGTTTCCCCTCCTCCCGCCGCTCGCGGACCGCCCAAACCCCCCGGGCATATCGCTGTGCATGTTTTGATGCAGCGCGGCGCCATAATTCGTCCTGTCCATGCCGCCTCTCCCGCCGGAAGGCCTTAGCCCAAGATCCACCTCCTCCATTTCATCGAGTCCAATGTCGTCCGATTGGTGTGTGGGCTCTCTCGCGATGTCCGAGCCCCGCCTTGTCTCCGAAACGGGGACGCCGGAGGTAGCGGATCCTATAGCCATTGCGAGTTCAGCAAGGAAGACGACCTGCTCGGGGCAGAGGGCGGTGCAGATAGCGGATATGTTGGCCATGACCTCGACGGCTGGAGCACGTGAGTTCTGTGCAGAAGCTTGCTGGGTGTAAACGTTGGACGAAGACATGGCGGACGGGAGGTCGTACTCAGGGGATGCGTTAGGCCGTAGCTTAATCTTGATGCGGTTGCTCTGGTCGAGTGTTGAAAAAATAAGCGCCGAGTAGAGCTGCCGCGCGCCGTCGAGCTGATCGGGTGACCTCGTACGCGGTTTCCATCGTCGTTCATCCTGCCAGTGCCGCCCCATCGCTGGGTTCATCCTCGCAGATTCAGCGCCATCTAGTGGCACGTCCTCCTCGCTATCGAAGAACTCTTCCCTCTCGTCGTCATCCTCGACCGAGACGGCGTCATTCTCGTTCCCGTCCTCCTCCCTGACGGCCCCGTCGGCCTCGCGGATCCACACAGTAGGGGACTCAATCGACACAACCTTGATAGATTCGTTCGTAACGGGGGGCAGCAGGATACTAGAAGAGCCCATGGGTGGCAGGGTAGACGAAACGCTCTGTGTCTCGTCGCCGAGCCCGGGGGTCTCGTCGCAGTAGGAGATAATGGGGACAACAAAGTCAATGTAATAGTCCCTCTTTCCGTCGCGGGATGACTGCGCTGAGGGGCCGCCGAACGATGAAAAGGCGCGCCCCGTAGCGTCGCGTCCGCCGAGATGGAGCTCGGACCGGTGGTGGACGCGCAGTAGGGTGTCCCTCGCAGTGACTTTGACCTTGGCCATGATCTTGTCGATAAGCCGGCTGAGGACTTGCAAGCCCTCGAGGCCTGTGTCGACGGCAGCGCCGGGGGTGGGGGGTTGTTGTGGGAACGCGGACGATCGCGCGGGTAGGCTATCCATCGAGGCGTCGACCATACCGGAGGTGGCGCCGTAGTAGAGGGAGCCCGTGCCGTCGGCGGCGGAGTGGAAGGATTGGTAGATGGAGTTGCGGAGCTCCTCGTCCTCGTTCGGGGGGACCTCGTGCCGGAGGAAGTCGCCGGCGATGTGAATGGAGGAGGACATGATGTGAGAATCCTCGTCAGCGACGACAAAGATTTTTGGTTTTACTAGAGTCGATGAGGATATAAAATAAGTGAAAAAGGGGAGGAAAAACGTCTCGACTTCATATAATCGAGTCGCTGACTAGACGTCTTCCCCGTTCCAAGCCAATCCAATCCGCGCACACCCATATTTTCCACCAAATTTCAAAGAGCAGAAAACCCCGAAACAAACCTTTCTCAGGATGTTCTGTGTCAGCCCCGACTGTTAGCTTGAGCCCACGGATCTCGAGTTCGCAATCGCTCCCCCAGAAGTTTGTCCACGGGATTGAGGCATTAATTGACAGAATTCTGCCGTCGAGGATGACGAGCGGCAGGTCCGCAATCATTTCGTTTAGTACCTGCGAAAAGAAGAGATTGGTGAGAAGGAAGAGGGTGTGATATCGAAAAAGTTCTCTTTTGAGTCGGCTGGTTCGGGGTGCGTTTCTTTGAAATGATATAGCTTGTGGGGTCGGAAATTTGAGAAAGTCGCTCGTATTGACGCGGAATGGATGTTGGGACAGCGCCAGTTAGTCAAAGGGATAGCAAAGCACTGACTACGATAATTTCCACCACGAAAATTATTGCCCAAGGCTGGCGGACAAGGATCCAGTTCATCGGGCACGGGGTCGTGTTCAAATTCATTGGCGATGATTGCATGCTCACCTTGACATTTAGCTCCAAGTCTCTCAGCTCCACAGTCCCTTTACCCAACTGGATGTCGAACGAATCGAGGTCGATTTCGTTTGCGAGGAATTGCCCGATGGCTTTCTTGAGCAGGAATTTGTAGAGGCGCTTCTGAATGTTGTTTGGAATGGCGAAGGTGGTCCATTCGCCGAAACCCCAGCCCTTCATCATTGTTGGTCTGGTCGAGGGTGAGACGAGGGGGTTGTCTCAAGGTGTCTTGGGGGGTTGAAGGGGAGTAATAGGGAAAATATTTACTCGGAAAGCAAGAGTGTGAGTGTCTTGTTTGGTTATCCAGTCACGCGGTGTATTTTAGATAAGAGATCGGCAGGTGGTTGCGGCACGGGTTAGCTGTGCCGTAGTTGCGCACCTTATGACTTGGTCTCAACAAAAAGAAGGCTCCGTAGCCTTCCTGTGTGCCTGTGCCCCTTCCTGTCTGCGCGCCGAGTGACTGTCCACCGGCCACAAACCACTCACGTGTCCGCTTGGTCCACCCAAAGATGACGTGTGTGATTAAGACCACAACGTGCGTGCTCCGTTGTTCCACAGTGCCCATTGTATCCTCAACCTACAACGAAATTCTGGCTCTGGTTGTATTTAAACAGGATGCCAACGACAATCTGGCAGGCCCTGAAGAGATCAAACCTGGTAGTATTATCTACACAGGAGGTAAGCCAGGGTCCAAGCTTATTTTTTTGCTTCCACACGGACGGAAAACTTGCATACAACGCCATGCACTGAGGGAAAATTACGTTTGATGATTCGAAAGGGCTCATTTGGCCGATTGACAATGACAATTTGTTAATTTGTTCTCCAACAGCTCAACATTCCGATATCGTATAACGCATTCACACCAGTATTTGGCCTTGTTAAGTAATTATACAGCGAGCAAAAAAATGCTCGAACCTTCCATTATGGTGCAAGCGGCACACCAGCGTCGAATGGTGGGCTTTCACATATTTGGTACGTCTTCTGGCGTCAGAGTGGATGGTATGTATCTACTTCAAATGAGTTGAGTGACAACGAAAGGAAATACATCTTTGTTCTGAAATAGAAAGGTAGCCGTTTACAAATTTTTGGGCTCTGGCTTGTTTTATTATGTTCCGTATACAAGGGATACGATCTTGCCAAGACAATGCAACTTACCTGGTGGCAGGCAAAGCCTCGCCGCAGTTTATAATACCGCCGTTCTCTACGGAACAAGGGCGCTGGCCTCCACGGAATTAACGTACGGGGACTAACAGCTATTATCCACTCGTAATTGCGAGGCAAAGCTAAACTAATCCACCGAGACAGAAATGCAAAGCCTCCATAGAAATTCAAGAAAGACCCCGAATAACAAAGGAATAGACTACTGCAAACACAGCGTTGGTAAATTGTCAACATCGAGCCGCAATTTTTATCAATTTAAAAATCGCAATATACATCCTACTGCTCACCCGTGTAGTACTGTCGGGGTGGGTAAATACCGATCAACGACCGCTGATGGATGTACTTCCTAGGATTTTAGGATACCGATATTCATCGGACCTGTAGAATCGCATATTTGATAGGAGTGATTGTAGAATATAGCTACTTTCATGGAATTAGGTTCATTAAAGCCATTGAGGAATCATCCAAAATGTTCGGAAAATCACAGATAAATCATTGACAGCGTTTATATATATAGCCTCCAACATTTATATTCTGTGGAATATGACGCGCAATCTTCAACCGGCTGCCAGAATGGCGCTTTGGAATCCAATGCCACTGATGGCCATGTGACAATGTTAGCCTTGAGGGAGTCTTTGATGATCACGTTTGCACGTACGCTTAAACAAAACAAGGAAAGGAGTTACGGCCACGGTTCGCTATCAACGTAAGTATAATCGGTAATATTGTTATTTTTAGCTTCGTTACATATGATAAAAGAAGGCATTGGCAGCGGTTGCCAATAGTGCATGGTGTCTTTGGTGTTTGTAAAGATCTGAAGTCCAAAGAACCAGGGTCAATAGGGTCGAAGGGGTCGAAGGTACCCAACGAAGCGTAACCGAACACAATAGCAAACAGAAAGGTCAGGAAAAACAACTCAGGTTGAGTACGACCACGTTTTTGTTGTCGGTTTGGTCGGTATTACTGCTGCAAACAATCCTCGGAATATCAGTCCCTGATTTTTTTATCAAGTCAAACACTTTAGACATATTGGTATATACGTTCCCCATTTTGTTACATATTCAGTCAACCGTTCAATTATGTATTGCTTATTGGTGCGTGGGTAATCACTAATATTTACAGGAGTAGAGTCTCTGACCTTTCTGTCTACATGACATAAGTAATATACTTTGTACCCACAATGGTGTTCGTTATGTCTAAGGCATTCAGGACAGCGACATCGTTAACAGCTCCGAACGTATGAATTCGTCCACGTCGTTTTTACGCGGACTAAACGGGGTTTGTTGCATAGAGCCCCTAGGAAAGGCACTCTGTTGTTGTTGTCGAGCGTCAGTCATAAGTATACGTTTGCTGTCGTTGACGGCGGCACTGTCACTTGTGGTTGCCGCGCGAGGACTTGCGGTGGCGAGGCGTTGCCTGAGGATAATCACGATACGTGAGAACATGATTTGAGTCGATGGTGAAGCAATTGGAATGAGATGAAAAAAGCGCATTGGGAAACCAGCCAATTTATATTGTTCGACGCTTGGAAGCATCGCATCGTCTGATTTTCTTCAATCACACCACATCCAGAATGACACGTTAAGACCGTTTTTCCATTTCCGTTCCGTTCCGTCCCGTAATTGCGTAATTGACGTAACAACACTCTGAAAATATCGAAACCTCATGTTATGATAATTTCCGGTGTAGACTTTCTACATGCACCGTTGTGTCAACCATAAATTCTAACATATAGGCATTCCGTAATCCAGCGGATGGTAGTTTTTCATATCACCAATTTATTTCACCGGTTCTTTTTTAACCTGACTTGAGGTGCCCCCTAATAAATGAGACCTTGCTCACACTTTACATAATCATCCTCACGCGTCAAGTTCCCAACTTTTGAAGATTATGATGAAAAATAGCCATTTTGTGGTATATTTTAAAAGAAACTATAAAAAAACAATTACCGAACACACTAGAATATTTCCTTCCGTATTCTTAATTTATTTATCCGTCCATGAAATTCGCGATCTACAATGAAGCTCATTCAATGGCTGTCTGTTATCTCGTGGTAGCTCCTTGCTACGGAGCTCGGTAGGCAATATGCGAAGCCCAAGTTTGTGCTATATCTCCCTGGTTCAAGTTTTACGGTGTTCAGAGACATGCAGTGAGTCTCACTCTTAATCATTTCTTCTGGATGTCTTTTTTCCGCGCTGTCCAGGCCATATCGACATCCATCACCGGCATGAACGTCGTACCCCCTCAGTGCCAATGTAAGCGAGTGAAAGTTCATATGTGATGAAACTCTGCTTGGGATATTATTGTTTTACAAATTTCCCGGAAGCTGTTTATTACCCTATGATTCTAATACTGTAGAGTATCAAAATAACATGTTATCAACTTCAGTCAGTATCACCACTGCCCTAACTATCACTGCCATAGCCCACAGCTCAATAGCTATAGACATACCTTAGTACATGGACACATCTTAATGGAAAACCCTCAAAGCATGACTAGATCTTCTTATAATAATCAAGGTCTAAGTGGTTTGATTCTGGAAGCACCCCTAATATTCTACAACTAGTTGTCTTATGAATCGATTAGTTAGTAGGAGTTGATAAGTTCATTGTCAAGTTGAAACGAACCTTTCGATCGGCATCCACACAGAGCTCAGATACATCCCGTGATCTTTGAGCACACAGAAATGACTCGGGCACACATCTCAAGTCGTTGTCCCTCATCGTCGACTTGGGCACCTGGCACGATTTTACGTACCTTGCATTCACGCGAAGGCTTCCGCGGATGCTAACGTGGGTAAAAGAGGGAGTCATTAACAAGGATGTCACCCTGGCGGATAGGTGCTTGGCGCTGGGAAGTTGGGTCATCATTGCGGTTGCTGGCGTGCTGGAATGTGGATTACCCGGTTGGCGAGAACGACGAATCGATTCGGGGACGGTACTTCGGGGTGGGCGCCGTGGGCACCAGCAAGAAGGTTTTCATATGGTTGCTCTCGGTGCACACGATCTAGAATGTCGTTTTTTTCTCGATACTGGCACAGTAATATCTCGAGGTATTCTGCGGAAGCGTTCTAGTGCACTTTGGGAATTCATCTTTGCCATGTCCCAAATTTTTACGACGTCAGATATCGTCACAATCGGAGTGTACATCAAACAGCGATTATATAAAGATATATCTCAATTGTCTACTTTATTCGGATATTACAAGCGGTTTGGATGATGCTCAGGTGCCGTTATTTGGAGGCTTATTCAAAGTGAGAAATATCACAAGCTGACGAGTTTTTGATTTGTGGACAGCATACGAAACGAAAGGCGCGAAATTCATGACAAAAAGCCATATACTATGCGATTTCAATTGCTATCCCATATATACAGCAGCACAAGCGATCCAATTCTATTTCAAGTGAGAAATAGCACGCGAAATAGGTTAAACTCTACAAACAATTGACATATCAATCCAACTCGATGTAAAGGTTTGGTATACAATCCAGCGTCGGTGTTAGCGTCCCATATGTATTCCCCAAAAATATTCTCAAATTGTTCCGAAACGTCATTTTGCACTCGTCTAAATTACTATACGGCGGCCTGCTGTGCGGTTTCCCGCACGTAACGACTGCGTTGGTCAGGGCCTCGAGGATGCTCAAAATCGACTTCTTGGAGTTGGCCGGAACGAGCTTCAGTACCAGCACGGCGGCCGTAACGTCGCACTGATCGCACAGGGAAAAGTACGATGGGTACTTTATTCCCAACAGATATTCGATTGCCTCGAGCCGGCACTTGTACAGCCTGTACTGGGTCTGCGGGCTCAGGCCGGCGAAGGCGGGGTCGCCGGCATATTTGTAGAGGTCATCGACGACATATGTCGACGCCTTCCTGAAGACATCGGCGATGGAGAACCGGTCTGCGAGGACCATGGATTGGAAGACGTTTTCGGACCATCTGGTTTCGAGGAAGCGGCGGATGTCGCGGCCTACGACCTCGACGAGGTATTTGCGGCTGAAACGCATTAGCGTGGCCACGGATTCCCTGAGACAACGCCTCGTGGGTTGGGATAGATGACAGAGAAGAGGAGGGCGATGTCGTCGGATCTGAAACGGGCATTCTTGGAGCCACTGCCAAGGGCTGGGTCACATGTGCTGGTTTCTGCGGAATTTTGCCAGCCGCCGGAAAGTCTTGCCTTGAAGCCAGAAACTAGTTTGAGGATGACCGCGTGGACGCGGAAGATGGTTTGTTCTGCGATAACGGCAACATCTCCGTCTTCATAATAATACTCTTCGTGCGCGGCGTAGAACATGCCTGAGAAGGTTAGGAAGCCACAGCCGCGTTCTTGGGGTTCCATTTAGATAACGTATATACCACACATGATTTATAGGAGGACGAAGTGGAACCTTGCAACCAAGAAAGTGATGCAAATCCATCTTTATATGGCATCCGATCCTGCCGGTATTGTCTTGTAGCTTCAGGTTTAGGCTGACGTTTCTTTCCTCGCAGACAGCATTACACCAACCACTCTACGGCGCATCTCCACTGGCAAGAAGATTAGAGAGAGGTTGTACATGAACATCAAATTTTCATCAACGAACCAGTCTATCCTTCCCACCATCCGTCTGCCCAAGTTAGCCAATCTATCGTTGTCAGTACATCGCGCCACGGACGTCTCGTCCTCTCCCAGTGCCATTTTAAGGATACGATATAGATCCCCCCTTATTCAGCTGAACGACTTGCTTTATAGCAAGCCTATTCACAATCCCAAACCCTTCGAAATCGCCAAACGAATGTTAATGCCTCCAAATCCGAGAGAGTGACGTTTATTAAAAAGTACCTTATAACCTATCCGGATTGGTATCTCAGATGATCTAGGAGTGAATAGGTGACCCGTCCGTTTGTAAAAAGTAAAATTACATCTTTATACGGTGGGTGATGTATTTCTCTGTTGTGACGACCGTGCAGTGCCAGAAATTATCGGAACCCTCTGCGCATGTGTATATATATTGTAGATGAACGAAAACTCGGAAGCAAAGATAGACAAGGGGGTTCGAAGCTTGCTTATGGATGATCACAAGTCTCACAGGATTATTTCCTGGATGTGGATGGCGTGTTATCCTGTCGACCGATTCCACGAACTGTTAATGACGACGGCCGAGGGCCTTCTAGACGAAGGCAATTTCCGAGACTCGACTAGTCATACCCGATTACAAGAAGGAATAAGCAATGAAATCAATACACGAACTTGGCCATCTAGGAGGAAAAAACACATACAACAAAGTAAGAAGAACAATGTGGTGGCCAGGAATGGAGGAAGATATCAGACAATTTGTCAAGACCTGCAACAAATGCTAGAAACAAAAATAAGACCAATGAAATCAAGCCCCAGGATCGGTGCACATAGAACCAGTACCATTCGCCCACATTGCAATAGATGTAATTGGTCCTCTACCCTTGACCTTGACTGGCAACTGATATATCATTGTCATTGTGGACCTCTTCACAAAATGGATAGAGGCGGGACCCCTCAAGGAAGCCAATGCACAGTCAATTGCTGATTTCTTTCACAAAGAAATCATCTGCCAATTCAAGACCCCAGTACAAGTCACCACAGACAGAGGAACAGAATTTGTGAACCAGTTCTTTGAGATCCTCTACAAGAAATGCAGAATCCAGCATATTTGGACCATGGCATACCATCCTCAAGGAAACGGACAAGCAGAAAGAACCAACAAAACACTCAAGAATGTTATCGCCAAGATCTGTGATAACTACGAAAATTGGGATCACTATCTGCCAATAGCATTATCCGCTCTTCAGGATATTCGATCACAAAGCACCCACTTCACCCCTCGGGAAATGCTGTTCAGAGAAGAAAGTTCTCAAGAAATCTTATCATCCAATGGAGATGCTGTCTGGAAATGCATGGACACGGAGATATGGAAACTACACCAAATCAGGAAGAAGGCTGAAGATTACATCATTAAGGTGCAGACACTTCAACAGAACAATGCAGAAAAGACACACAAGCCCTTGGAGATTATCAAGATAGGAGACAAAGTCCTAGTGTATCGGAATATGGTAGAAGCTTCATGGTCACGAAAACTGGAGCCCAAGTGGGAAGGACCTTACCTGGTGCAAGATATAAAAGAGACTACCTTTTGGCTATGAAAAACTTCAGGCACAATCATCCCTACTAC
>RBNI01002970.1:0-17008 GCA_003990745.1 Jimgerdemannia flammicorona
AAAAAAAAAAAAAAAAAAAAAGAGATACTCCTCCTCCTCTTCAGTTTGGTCCCCATGTAGTTGAGTTTGCTCAGCATCAAAGTAGACAGAATCAGTTATATATTGGATTTCAGATGGGCTTAATTCAAAGTCAGGTTCTGATTCAGTATTGATCTTAGTTTTAGATAGTATTGTAATTAGATCTACTTTTGATTCAGGGTCAGGTTGTTGATGAAGAGTTTCTCTTGCTTCTTCTTTAAGAATATGGCAGGCCTTACAATTCTGAAAGCAGTAGTATAAGGCAGTCTTGGTCTTGGTATAGTGAAAGTCAGTAGAGTTAAGCTACTTGACTATAGAGACTTGGGCTTTATGAGAAACTAAGACTAGAAAGACTACTGCTGGTTGTCCTAAGTTACTCAGATTTATAGAGCTGACAAAACTCTTATTGAGAAGAGTAAAGAAGACTTCTATAAGACCTTCTTCATCTTGACTTATGGGGTATAGAATAAAGAGTTTAGTAAATAGGGTTTGACCTATCTGCTGATTTAATTGAAGAACTTCTTTTTGTGAATAAAGTCTGTCCCACTTATTGTAGGTATAGAGATCAAATTGTTCTTGTACATCAGGTTCAATTCTCTCCAGATTATCAGATAGTTCAGAATAAATTCCAGTTCAGAGGTTGAGCTTTATATTAACTTGTAGGAATTCTTAGAAGAGTTTATAGTATAGTGAGGAAGTATCTTAAAGCAGAATTGAATTATAAACTACTACTATTAAGTTATAAGAGGGTTACTTATTAGAATAACTATTATGTAGTTCTGGAAGGATTTTCTGAAAGTTCTAAATATTCTAGAAGACTATTTTCTTAAGGTCAAGATCAATTTTATATAGAGTATATCCTCTATGCTTATTAATTTCAAGATTAGATTGATGTCTCAACCAAAGTTCTTTTTTGGACTAGTTCTGGATGTTCAGAATTTTCTGTATTTCAAGAAGTTTAAAAAACTAAGACTAGTTTAGTTGAATTGACATATTGCTGCAAATAATACTCAATTAGGAAATTTTATAATAGAGTTAGGAGTGGGATCTAATAAGGAGTGAATTTACTTAAGAGTGGTTTGTGGGTTATTAAATAAGTTTATTCACTATTTATAATATTACTATACTAAGAGTAATTATGTAAAGAGATATTGTGGGAAAATGCTCAGAATTGTTCTTGTATATTTGAGTCTAAGATTCTGAGATCTGGGAGAGGAGATATTTATACTAGTGGAAGACTATTTAAACTATGCTAAATATGAATATAGTACTTAGTACCTTGCTGAGTCAGAATATAGTTATGTAGTATAAGTATGATCTGATATATTAAGAGATTGTCTGACTGCTGAGTTAGTTTACAGTCACATCATATAAAGCTAATCTAACTATTTTAATGATTGCTAGGCTATCTATAGATTTATATACTGTCTGGGTAGTCTTTGATGATATCACCATTAATGACATTATTTCTAATGAAGTAGTTATCTAGGAAAAGTAGTTCTCAGATTACTTCTCTCTGTTCACTGAGATAATAATACATTGGGACTTCATTATTATCTTATAGAATAGCATTATCTGTCTCATATACTAGATAAGAAGTTGGTGAACAAAGGAGAAGTATATCATCTTTGCTATCATTGGATTCACTGTCTATGTATCTTCTATAGGTTATAGTATTATGAGTTGCAGAGTTATAGTATGCTAGTGGTTATGCTTCATGTTACTTATAGTTAAGTGGTGGGATTGTTGGTTCAATCTCAAGGGTTATCTAGAGGTATAGGTTGTATTTTTCAGTCTCTTCATTATAGTTGAAGTAATTGGGAGTAAATGTGGGTTAGTACTTGTACCAGTGGTCATTATCTCAATAGGTCTCATAGGTAGTTATAAACTATTATAAGTTCATTAGCAAAGATTGGCAGAGTGATCAGGGTTGGTAGAGATCCTTGGCTTGAGATCATGTTGACATCAGAGGGATTATTGTCTTCTACTTCATCTTCATCAAACCAGATTATATTATAGATATCTTTCATAGTATATCCAACTTGGAGTATTTGTAGAATGTAGTTATTGAGGTATGGAAAGATTCTTGAACATACTTAATATACTTATGATTGAGTTCTTATATCATATCATCAATTTGGCCATAAAATAGAGTAGCAATCATTTTGGTAGTAATAACTTAGAGATGGGAAATAAAGAAGCTATACTCATAGAAGAGTTCTCAGTATTTGTAGGTGATGAGTTTCTAGTACTGAGACATCTAAATAATATCAGTATTATAGTGATATTCAATTATATCTTTCAGAAGGTAGCTGATCTGGTAGTAGCTTGAGATTTGTCCAATTTGGTAGACTTTGCTAAGTATGTTCAGGGTATTCCATCAGGCTTCCACAAAGTAGAGAGATACTAGGCTATAGATATTCATGAGAGGTAGAGAGGGTATGGCTCAGTTGACAATAGCATTTCAAATATCAGCATAGATATAATTGTAGATCTCAGTGATTAGATTTGTGTATATGTTCAAGAGTTAGAGTTATTTGTTTAGTTTATTGTAGTTCTTTATTTCAATATATCTTAGTGCTTAGTATATATATTCAGTCTTGATTTATAAGACTCTATTTATATAAATCTTATATTCTGTGACTCAGCTTTGTATACTGTGACTTCAGTTTGACTCAGCTTTATGATCATATATATGATTTCTGAATTTGTTCAGAGGTTGTGTGTGATTTCAATGGCTTATTCTGAGGGTGATATGTGATTTCAGTAGCTTGTTCTGAGGGTGATATGTGATTTCAGTGGCTTGGGGGTTGTACACTTATACTTGGCCTCAAACTTCTTTTAGACTAGTCTTCTTCTCTCAACAGCTCCTGCCAAATCTTTTAATACCTCCAGCAAGTCCTCTTCCTCCTCTTGTATCTTCTTCACTCTCAATACTTTGTACTCTACCAGTCTCCACTTAAGTACTACTGGCCAGTTCTATACTCTCTCTATATTCTTCTTGTCTACTAGCTATACCCTGACATCCACATCATCTGTTTTAAACTTCATATCTTCTCAGACCCAAAACCCAATATCCACAATATCTCCATACTCCTTAATGGTCTCTACAATCAGCCCTCTGGTCATCTCCTTTGATATTATAGAAATATCCATCATTATCAACTATATAACCTGGGGGTCTCAGTATAAGTATCTGGCCATAGAGATCACCATCCCTACTAGCCAGACCCCTTTGCTACAGAAAAAGCAGAAGGATTACAGCTCAATATAGAAGATATGATCAATGCTATAGCCCACCAAATTCAAGAACTTCAAGTATAACTAGAATACCAGAAAATACAAACTGTGGGTACATCATATTCTACTATAGTGTCAGTCAGTTTCAAGTTACTCAAGTCAGATACCTTCAATAGCCATCAAGGAGGACTATCTACAGATGTATGGACCTTCCAGTTGAACTAATACTTTGAACTCACAAGAATGGAAGATGACATATAAGTCCAATTTGCCACCATACTTCTCTGAGGAAATGCAGTTATCTGGTAGTACAATTATATCATAGTTACATCTGTATACTCATATGTATAAATCAGAGATTGGAAAGCTTTCAAGAGAGCCCTTTACAAGCAGTTCAAGTCTACTAATGCCACTAAGCTAGCCAGGGACAAGCTAGCGAACATCAAGCAACTCAAGTCTGTGCAAAGCTACAATATACAATTCTTATCAATTCTACTTAAGCAATCAGTAGTATCTGAGAATGAAAAGATAGACCACTATGTCTGAGGCCTGAAGGGAAACACATGAGTCAAGATCAAGCTAGAAGAGCCCAAAACTCTTGATGAAACTATGAGAATTTCTAATAGATTTGATATTATCACCTTTGGTAACTGCTTTAAACCAGAATACCACAAGAAGAACCACTTTGAGAACCACTACAGAAACCAACCAAGGATAGTTGGCCCAGCACCAATGGACTTAGACACTATGAATAAAAAGAACACCAAGCTCACCTCTGAAGAAAAGGACTGCCTGAAGAAATCTGGAGCCTATTTCTTCTATTACTAAATAGGACACATTGCAACCAAATATCCTAGAAAGACTAGTGAATCCTCAAGACCAGTCACCATATTGTCCAAGGATATACCTGTCAATCCTACCATCAGTCAACTTGAGCTCAAGGTTAAGAAGCTTTATCTGAAGGCCCAGGTCCCTCAATATCAAACAGAAAGAGCTATTGGTCTTGACCTACACTCAGTCAAACAAGTCACTATTCCAGCCAAGGGCTGCACTCTGGTGCCTACTGGAATTGTAGTTCAATGCCCTGAAGGACATTATGCTAGAATTGTACCATGATCAGAACTCAGTGTCAAAAATTATTTGGATATAGATACTAGTATCATTGACCCAGACTTTTGAGGACAAGTTCAAGTCTTACTTATCAACTAAAAGGATCAAGACTACACAGTTAAAGAAGGAGACCAAGTTGTGCAAATGATCCTAGAAAAAGCCAGTCAACTCAAGATTATAGAAGTCCAAGAACTCTCTGAAACCAAATGAGATCAAAAGAGTTTTGGCAGTACTGATCAAGCAGCAAATCTTAGTGAAAATTGAGCTCAAGCTATACTCATCTTCAAAGGTCTAGTCAAAGGAAAAGAAGTTCAAGTACTTATAGATAGTGGAGCTGCAGGGAACTTTATCAATCAGAATCTTATTGAAAGCCTCAAAATCCTCACCAAGTCTGCACTCAAGAACAATAGTATAGTCACTGCAGATAGTACTCTGTACCCCATTGAGTCAATTGCTGCCAAACTGCCCATCAAGATTCAGAAATATTGGGAATGAGTAGACTTCAAAATTGCATCACTAGGAGATCATGACCTGATCTTAGGGAAACTCTGGCTTATGAAATACAACCCAGATATTGATTGGTGTAAAAATGAAGTCACCCTACTTTAATATGGAGCCAACATTATGATCAAGACAGATAAGATCACAAACAAGACCCAGATTACAATACTGTCAGCTATACAGTATAAGAAAGTACTCAAGAAGGTAATGTATATCTTTATTGTAATAATCTGCCTCAAGAAACAAGACAAGAGACTATCAGTTAATAAAAGCATCAAGCTACTGCTAGAAGAATTCAAGGATGTCTTTCCAGATAAGCTATCTGGTCTACCACCTATATAAGAAGTTGATCATGAAATCAAACTAACCCCAGGAGCTATACTACCCAAGGAACACATATACCACATGTCATCACTCAAAATTGAAGCAGTCAAGAAGAAACTAGAAGAACTACTTATACAAGGAGCTATCTAGCCAAGCAAATCTCCTTATGGCTTACCAGTCTTATTTGTTAAGAAGAAGGATGGTACTCTGTGAATGTATATAGACTATCATACACTCAACAAACTCACTGTCAAGAACTGCTACTTACTACTCTTAATTGATTAAATTTTTGATGCTCTCAAGAATGTTAAGTACTTCACCAAGTTAGACCTCATGTCAGATTTGAATCAAGCCAGAAAATATTCCCAAGACTACATTCATAACCCCCTTTGGACTCTACAAATTCCTGGTCTTAGCATTTGGTCTCACCAATGCACCTACCACATTCTAGACCCTGATGAACAAGATATTCAAGGACTAACTATTTATTTTCCTGTTGGTATATCTTGATGACATTCTGATCTTTAGTGCAACTAAAGAAGAATATCTCAAACACATTCGAATAGTTCTGGAGATCTTATGAAAACACAAGCTTTATGCTAAGCTCAAGAAGTATGAATTCTTCAAGAAACAAGTTGAATACCTTGGCCACATTGTCTCTGCATAAGGAATTCAAGTAGACCCACATAAGATAGAAGTAATTGAAGAATGACTCATTCCATCAAACCTCACAGAACTCCAATCCTTCCTTGGTCTAGCTGGCTATTACTGCCACTTTTTCAGAAACTTCTCTGATATTGCTGAGCTACTGACTAACCTCTTGAGGAAGGCCCTACACTCAGACCACTATGTACTCTACACCTGGGACCTCTTCTGCCAATAAGTCTTTCAAGAACCTAAGAACCACCTGATCCATGCTTCAGTCCTGCATAATGCAGATTAAGGTCTAAAATTCACAGTCACTACTGATGTATCGAATTTTGTCATTAGAGCAGTCCTATCACAAGATGATGGCAAAGAACATCATTCTATTACTTTTGAGTCTCACAAGCTAGCCCTAGCTGAATAAAAGCTAGCTACTCATGAGAAGGAACTATTAGCAATAATACATACACTAGACTACTAGTAATACTATCTAGAAGATATTAAGTTTGATGTCATTACTGATCATCAATCCCTTAAGTATATCAACACCCAACCTACTCTATCACATCTACAAACCAAGTGGAGCCTCAAGCTTCAAACCTTCAATCTGATGATTATCTATAAACCTAGCAAGATACTTGTAGTACCAGATATCTTATCAAGATGCCTAGACCTTACCACAATCATACAAGTCACCTTGATATCAGAATTCCTAGACCAAATTAGGCAAGCTTATAAAAAAGACACAGTTGCCACTAGAGTTTTCTCAAATGAACTCAAGGATACATATACTGTCAAGAACAACCTGATCTATTATCAAAACTAAGTCTATCTATCTGAAAACATAAACCTATGCTATAAGGTTTTATAAGAATACCATAACTCCCCTCTTGCTGGTTATCTGAGAATTGAGAAGACTGTTAAGAATATCCAATACTACTACTATTAGCCAAACATAGTTAAAGAAATCAAGAACCCAGCTGTGATCTATGTTAGTGCAATAAGTCTACCAATCAAGCACCTTTTAGTTTGCTACAACTACTGCCAATTTTTACTAAAAAGTTCAAATAAGTCACTATAGACTTTGTAACTCAACTACCATAAACTCAATCTGGTACTAATACTATCATTGTATTTGTTGACTGCCTGATCAAGACTATGGTTGCTGAATCAACTACTATCAATGCTACTGCATCTGAGATTGCAAGAATCTTCTTCAAGTCTATCTTCCATCACTATGGTCTACTATGAGTAATTGTTAGTGATCATGACTCCAAGTTCACTAGTCACTTCTGGCAAACTCTCTTCAAGACTCTAGGAACCCAATTAGCTATGTCTACTGCCTTTCACTTATAAACTGATGGACAAACTGAGCACATGAACAGAACTCTAGAACAAATACTTAGAAACTATATTTCTTATGAGCAAGATGATTGGAATATCTATCTGACTTATATAGAGTTTGTATATAACAATACTGTCCAATCATCTACTGGTCTTTTTCCTTTCTAGTTACTCCATAGTCAAGATCTCAAGACCCCTGCAAGTTTATTTTCTTTTAAGAAAATCAGTCAAATACAAGTCCTAACCACTAAGAACCTTATAGACAAAATGGACAAACTACTCAAGATTGCTACTGCAAATATTCAGAAGGCTCAACAGCATCAAGCCAAGTATGCTGACAAGAAACACCATAATGTCACTTATACTATTAAAGATCAAGTCCTACTATCTACCAAGAATCTCAAAATATAATCTCAAGTCAACTGTCCTTTAAACAAGTTCTAACCCAAGTATATCAGACCTTTTGAGATCACTGAACAGGTCTCTGCATCCTCCTACCACCTCAAGCTACCTGAAACCATGAGAGTATACCCAGTCTTTTATGTGTCACACCTCAAGACCTGGAACCAGTCACCACTCTACCCTGGTCAAATTTCTAAGCCTTCTGTCCCTATGATTATCAAAGACCATATTAAGTATGAAGCTAAAAAAATCCTTGACAAATGAATCCACTACCACTGTCCTGAATACCTAGTCAAGTGGATGGGTTATTCTAAATATGATGCTATCTGGAAACCACTGATCAACCTCAAGAACTCTCAAGATCTAGTTTAAGACTTCAAGATAAAATACATTGCCCAATCCCTGTAGTGACTTTCTTGAATTATCAATGACCTATGGCAATGACCAGTACCTTATGTATCAGAAGTTTACTTTGAGACCTCAGAACTAGCAAAACATTTAATAAATAAGAAGTCTACCAAAATGAGGCTACTAGCTGAGTTCAAATCTCTCCCAGTTGGTTAGTCTGGTAATAGGCCCTCTGCCCTATATGAGGATGGCCAATCCCTGCCAATACACTGATTCAAGTTTGAGAAATTTTGGTTAAGTATATCTAGTCTTGTATTACCTAAGAACTCAACAAGGACATTGATTCTTAAGGAGAGAGAGATGTAATAATTTTACAGTCATATTTAGTCTTAGTATATTTTTGCATCTTTTAGTTAGTCTTTTCTTATCATTTCTTGAACATTCTACTATGTTCTATTATCTTCTACTTACTTAGAAACCTTCTCTCAGTACCCAGACACCACTAGAATATTCTTGTCTTTCTTTGGTACCAAGTATCTTATCTTAGCTAGTTATGGAATCTTTCAGAATATTATAGAATAGTATTAGTCAGCTTTATCAAGAACCTATTTCTTGGCATTTCTCTTTCTTTCCAAGATTCTTTCAGATCTTTCTTTCAGATTATATATAAATATCCTTATTCTCTATCTGAATAAAGCTCAGAATATTTTCTCTCAGAAATCCTTTGAGAATACTTGAACCTTTAAGTATCTCTTTGCACTACTTTAGGTCAACTAGAACTTCCAGATTTAGTCACTTCCTTTTAAAGAAACTAGAACCATTACACTTTTCAAGAACTTCACCAAGGTTGTATCCTTCACCTCCTAGGCCAGAAGTCCTAGAATTATCCTTACAATCACTATTAGATCTCAGAAGTACAGCATAATGGCAAATTCAGATCTCAATTTCTTGAGTAATAAAGCTGTCATTAGTCTCATTACATCATCTGCCAGATCTGCAGGCCTCATGCCCACTTTCTGTCTAGGTCCACCATCAACTATTATATCTAGATTTTTTTTCCAGATTAGTAGTCCCCCTGTCATCAGCAGTCCCACTTTCTCCAGCTCCTACTCCCTCCTCCCTACTACTCTCACTACTATGGGCCACTCCACCAGACCCAGCAGTTCTCACCATCTCCTTGTCCTTTCTCAGCCAGCCCTCTAGTCTAGTTACTGGATAATTCTCTTTTTTTTTTTTTTATAGTCACTTGGACTCTGCCATTTATTATCAATCTATTAATAAGTTTACAGTAACTCCTCCCACTACCCAATCCCCATAGAGGAGCCTCTCTCTACATTACTACAAATAAAGACCATCTTCTCACTCACTACTCTCACCCTTCCCCCACTCTGCCAACAGATCTTCTCTACTAAGCGATACCTTTGCCTACCCTGCAACCCTCAACCAAACCACCAGCCTGTCAAGGCATCTTCTATAAGGCTAAGCCAATGCAGCAACTGATCCCCCAAGCCCAGTCTCCTCCTATCTTCAAAAATAAATAGCCAGTAACTGGCCAGCCCCACCCATATTACCAAAACCCAGCCTAAGGTAAGTCACTCCTTTCTCACCCCCTCCACCAGTCTATCCCTCAGATCCTCCCACTGACCCCATGTGCCATCTCTCCTATATACTACTCCTAAATGATCCCCAATAGCTTGCCAGAAGTCACTAAGTACCTTGCACTCTCCTAGCCAATGTTCAGGTATCTGTATGTATCCCTCTTCCTACCTTACATTGTGGCACTCCTTACAGTCAAAACAACTCCTCTTGATAAGGTGACCTAAGCAGAAATTGAGTATTACATTCCTCCTCAACATGTGCCATCAGACCACTCAGTACTTTAGTAGTATCCACCCCTATACCTTGGCACTCTAGGCTTACATGCCATGCCAGTTCCAATCTTCACCAATATCTACTCTCTGCCATCTACTAGGCCACAGATCCTGGCCTTGTCCCCATTGGTAGTCTATCTCTTTACTAATATTGAACTCAATTAAGGAAATGTCTCCCAGCAGTACTTAGTCCCATTTCTGCATTTCTGGGTCCCAAGCTACCTCTCCTTTATTCCTCTGCCAATGAATTTCAATACAGTGTACCCTCTGCTACTCTCCACCAGAAGCCTTTATACTGTAGTTGTGCAGTATTCTGAAGCCCAACCAATAATAGGAGATCTTCTATCAAGCCTCTTAGTGAGAACCTCATATCTTAGACCTTCTGCAATAGGGGGACCCAACTGCCTCTCTCAACTCTACTGCTCTCTTTAACCACCATGCTCTCAAGCAGTGCAGTTTTTTCAGAAAGTTGACCAGCTCAAGCCCTCCTCTCACCACCAGTAAGGACAAGACCTCCCAACTGATCTGACTCCTTCTTCTAGCCCAGATCTACCCCTTGGCCAGCTTCATCAATCACTTTACTACTCAGGCTGGGAAGTCCAGATGATAAGCCAGATACCATAACTTCAGCAGCCAATAGACATTCAAAATTGAGACATGCCCTGCTAGAGACAAGTGATGACCCCCCCAGCTCTGCAGGGTCTCTCTCCAGATTCCAACCCTCTGCTTCTACTAATATCTAGGTAGCACTGACCCATATACTGATAAATAAATATCCAAGTACCACACTATCTTGCCAGTAGAGACAATTGTTCTGATAATATCCCCTCCTATCAGGCTATTGCCCAATACCATTGTTTCACACTTGTGCTAATTGAGTTTAGCCCCAGAGTTCTCCTCATACCACTCCACCATCTCCTTAAGCTCCTTGACATCAGCAATGGACTCCAGACCAACTACTATATTATTGGCAAAGGCCCCTACTTTTTACCCAATTCCAAAGACAGAGAGCCCCACTATCTTCCACCTGATCCTATCCATTAGGGGTTCCAGAGAAAGGGTATATAGAATGGGGGACAGTGGGTCCCCCTAGGGTATACCCCTACCCAGGGGAAATGATACCCCTCTATGTCTATTATATATGAGTGTAGCCCTACTCTCTTCCAGTAGGCTAATTATTGCTGACCAGAACTAGTGTAGTACCCCAGTCCTATCTAATACTTTCGCCAGCCAGACTTGCTGCACCTGGTCATAGGCCTTTTCCTGGTCTAAAAATACCAATTACCCATCCAGTCTACAAGCTTGTATCCCTTCAATAACTCTATGTATCCAGGCTATGTCATCTCTAATGAGCCAGCCTCCTACAAAGCCCCTCTGCTCAACACCCAAGACTTACTAGGCCACCTTCTGTAGCCTTGCAACCACCACCTTAGTTACCAACTTTCTGTCCATATCTAGCAGCATAATTGGCTGCCAGTTCTTCCAGTCCTCTTGCCTTTCTTTGTTCTTGTACAGCAATGTTACCAGCCCCAGATCCTGCTCCCCCACCCATCTCTCTATCTGTAAAATAGAGCCACACAGTGCCATTATCTCACCTAGTACCCACTATCTTCTTCCAGAAGTCTCAGGGTAGACCATCCTCTCCAGGTACTGTATCTGGGGTTATCATGGCAAGAACTTGGTGGATCTCTTCCTCCTGTACTGGCAACACCAAGTTGTCCAGTCCATCTACTTGTAGAGGGTACCAATTCTCTAATGTTCAGTCAATAGCAGCAGCATCTGCCCCACCCTCCTCCTCACTCCACAATCTACTCCATCGCCCCTTTAATGAACCAAGAATGTCCTGTATACTATGCACCAGTATATCATCAGAGTCAATCACTCCTTCTCACCTTTACTGTACTCTTCTCACCTGAAGGACCCTCATGAGATACTTAGAGGGCCTCTCCCCTTCCTTCAGACCCTGCCAATGAAGCCATGCTGCCATGCTCTACACCCTTGCCTCCTCCTCATCCTGCAGCACCTGTTACAATTCACCTATCTTCATTTTTACTCTTATTTGTCTCCAATCCTCTTTCCCCTCTCCCATCACTAGTCCTGCCCAATCCTCTAAGAGTTTAGTCATTTGAACAGAAGCCCATCTCACCTGCCACCTCTTCTGCTTCCCAATCTCCCTACCAATTTCACTTCAGTAGACCCTGGCCATCTCTTTTATTCTCAACCACTGAACACCAACTGGGGTACCTTCCTGTCTCCAGCTCTCTACCCTCAGTTGAATGTCTTCAGCCCACTCATCCCACCAGATCTGATTATCTAATAAAGAGAAATTGAGGTGTCAATGTCCAGATCCATCCCCACTCTCCCAAAAATACCCCTGCCCTAACAGCCCCTAATGATCTGACCAAGGGCATTATTCCACCTCTAACAACTTCCAAATATCCCATCCCCAGCAGCTGGCTGTCAACATCCAATCAATCCTCATCCCCAGGCCCTCTGCTCAGTATGTATATATCCTCCTATCTCCCCAGTACTCCCTACCAGTGTCTATCAGAGCACTTAGCCTTTTTACATCCTCCCATACTGCCAGTCCTCTACTCCTACTCTCAGCTCCCCATCCACTATCTGTCCTATCCATTCATACATCCTGAACCACATTGAAGTCTCCACCAAGCACATCTATCCCAGCCTCCACAAGGACTCCACTCTCCTGGAGACCCTTCATCTAATCCACATGCTCACTCTATACAGCAGGACAGTAACAGGAGCCCACTGTGGCCAGCTCTCAACCTGTATGTATCCACTCTCTCCAGACCAATCTATCCCCCCAGCTTCTCATATTCTGTATCTTCCCTCTGCCTTTCCAGACCAGAATCCCAATCTTGCCCTTCCAAACTGCCTCACCTCCCCATTTCTTTGTCTATTCCAGCCTATCCAAATTATCCTCACACCTGACATCTTACAAGAGAAAGAGATTGGCCTCCAATCCCTTCAGCCAAGTAAAAATGTTCCAATGTCAAGAAGTATCTTATAACCCATTTATGTTCAAAGAAAAAATATTGGTTGTACTATTCATAATGAAATACAGTGTATTATCCAGTCCATTCCTACTGCTCCATATTCATCTCTTCCTGTACTATATCTAGATTATGTTCTACAGTCAATGCCTTCTCTTTAGCCCTTCAATCCAGCCAATAGCTCATTCATCTCTCCATCTGCCTTCTCTTCAAACTCCTCTCAGTACTCCAGGCAGGCCTCCTGCCAGAGCTATAATCTATAATGCTTGGTCTAGTAGTATTTAGCCCTCTCTCCAGCAACACCTGCCAGTTCTACCTCCCACTCCTTATCCACCTCATACCCTTGCTTCTTCAGATATACTGTAAGGATTTCCACCTTCAAAGCCAACTCCACTCTATCTCCTTGCAGGACCCATACCCAATGCTCATCACTCATTACTCTCAAGTCCACCTCTCCCAACTCTTCAGCCATCAGATTATTCATCATCCAGCACATCCAAAGTAGGTTCTCTATCTTCTTCTCCCCAGGAGTTGCTGGTCTCCTGCCATCCAACATTGTGGTATCAGCCCTGGCACTTGCAGACTTATCCCATACCTCTGGGACATCCACCAGCTCCTCCTCTCCAACTGCCACCACTTGTCTTCCATTCACCACCTCAGAAATACCAAATTGCACTTGCTGGGCCCTCTACATCAGTACATCCTCTACCACTCTGCTTTGGGAAGTCAGATCTTGCCTAATAAGCAGAGTAGGGGTAGGCAATCCCTTCTGGGCCTCCTCCCAGACCTCAAATATACCATCAGTATATGGGTCATCACCAGGTACTTTCCTGTCCTCTCCTGTCTCCTTCCCTGCACTTCTGCCACCCTCACCAGCCCAGACACTCTCTTTGACACCCCCTATTTCTGCCATTCCACCTACATCCTTTGGTGATCTACCTTCCAGCTTAACCAATAGCTCCTTCTGATGCTTACATCCCTGAACTCTTTCTTACTGCCTCTTGTCTACTTGAATCTACTTCCCATCCACTACCTCTAAGTGTATTGACTCCTCAAAGGCCTTCCAAGCCTTTGTCTGCCACTTCACCACACCACTCAGCTCTTTCAGTACTTCCAACAAATTCTCTTCCTCTTTCTCACTCTTCTTTACCCTCATTACCTTATACAGAATTACCCCCCAGACCATCACTGAAGGCCAGTTCCTTGTCTTCCCAGTAGCTTCCTTCCCTGCCAGTCGAATCTGTATATCAACATCTCCAGTCCTGAGCAAGGTTCCTTTTCAGACACCATAAGTTGCGGGACTAGGTGACCTGGTGATGCCTGTAAAAGAGGATGAGATCCACCAGGTTCTTGCCATAACAGCCTCAAGTACCACACCTGGGGAGGATGGCCTACCCTGGGACTTCTGGAAGTAAATGGTTGGAGTCCCAGGTGTGATGGGAGAGATGACGGCATTGTGTGACTCTATTGCAGACAGAGAGATGGGTGGGGGAGCAGGATCTCAGGCTGGTGATGCTACTTTATAAGAACAAAGGAAGGTGAGAGGATTGGAAGAACTGGTGGCTGATAATGTTGCTAGATATGGACAGAAAGTTGGTGACTAAGGTGGTGGTCGCAAGGCTACAGAAGATAGCTCAGCAAGTTGTAGGTATTGAGCAGAGGGGATTTGTGGGTGGTCAGCTCATTAGAGATAGTACAGCCTGAGTACATGGAGTTATTGAAGGGGCTAGAGCCTGTGGACTGAATGGGTGTTTAGTCTTCTTGGATCAGGAGAAGGCTTATGACCAGGTGTGATGAGTCTGGCTGGCGAAATTTTTGGATAGAATGGGGGTTCCAATCCAATTTTGGTCAGTAATGATCAGCCTACTGGAAGGGAGTAGGGCTGCACTCATGTGTAATGGACATAGAGGGGTAGCATTCCCTCTGAGTAGGGGGGTGCCCCAGGGGGACCCACTGTCCCCCATCTTGTATGCTCTTTCCCTGGAATCCCTAATGGACAGAATTAGGCAAAAGATAGTGAGGCTCTCAATCTATAGCATTGGGTGGAAAGTTGGGGCCTTTGCAGATGACATGGTGGTTGGTTTGGAGTCAATTGCTGATGTTGAGGAACTCAAGAAGACAGTGGAGTGGTATGAGGAGAACTCTGGGGCGAAGCTGAATTGGCACAAGTGTGAAACAATGGTGCTAGGCAATGGTCTGGTGGGAGGAGATGTTATAGGAACAATTGTCCCCACCGGTGAGGCAGTGCAGTACTTGGGCATCTATTTGTCAGTCTATGGGTCAGTTCTGCCCAGGCTTTGGTGGGAGCAGTGAATTGGAATTTGGGAGGAGGACCTGTGGGGTTGAGGGGGAAGACACTTTTCTCTAGTGGGATGGGTCTTGATTTTGAATGTATATTGGCTGCCGAAGCTGTGGTATTTGGCTTATCATCTGGACTTCCCAATCTAGGTAATGAAGAGATTGGTGAAGGTGGCCAAGAGATGGATTTGGGCTGGCAGATGAAGCCAGATTGGTTGGGAGACCTTGTCCCTACTGGTGGCAAGAGGTGGTTTTGGGCTGGTGGACTTTCCCAAACAACTGCACTGCTTGAGGGCATGGTGGCTTAAGAGGGTGGTGGAGTTGCGAGGAGGGGGTTGGGTTCCCCTACTGCAGAAGGTCTGGGAGAGGTGGTCATTACCAAGAGGCTCAACTGGTGACCTTCTCACATTGGTTGGACTTCAGAATACTGCACAATTGTGATATAAAGGTTTCTGGTGGGGGATAGTAGAGGGGGTGCACTACATTGATATTTGCTAGAGAGGAAATGAGGGGGAGGAGGCTTGGGGCCCAGTGATGTGGAGATAGGATGGCATACTGTTGGGTGATGTGTCTCTACTTGAGTTTGATATTGGTGATGGAATAGAATACCAAAGAGGGCCAGGCCAGGATCTGTGGCCTAGCAGTTGGCAAGGAGTTGGAATTGGAGAAGAGTGGGACTGGCATGGTGTTTGGATCTGGAGTGCCACAGTATGAAAATGGATGCCACTGAAGTACTGGATGGTCTGGTGGCATGTGTTGAGGAGGAATGTAATGCTCAACTTCTGCTCAGGGCACCTTATCATGGGGGGTTGCTTCGACTGTGAGGAGTGCCATAATGTAGGGCAGGAAGGGGGCTTTGTACAGATGCCAGAACATTGACTAGGAGAGTATAAGGTATTGGGAGACTTTTGGCAGGTCATTGGGGACTACTTGGGAGTGAGGTGTAGGAGAGATGAAGTATGGGGGAGGTGGGAGGACTTAAGGGATTGGTTGGTAGGAGGGGTAGGAAAAGAGTGGATTACCTTAGATTGAGCATTGGCTATTTGGATTAGGCTGGCCGGTCACTAGCTATTTGTTTTTGAGAATGGGAGGCAACAGAGCTTGGGGAGCCAGTTGTCATAGTGGCAGAGGCTTATGGAAGATATCTTGACAGGCTGGTGGCTTGGTTGGGGGCTACAGGGGGGTCAGAGGTACTGCTTAGTAGAGAAAATCTGTGGACAGAGCAGTGGGAGAGTAGGAGTCATGGGTGAGAGGGTGATCTTTATTTGTGAAGAGGTGGGGAGGGGCTCCCCTATGGGGATCAGATAGTGGGTAGTGGTATTGTATACTTATTCATAGACTGGTAATAAAGACGGAGTCCAAGTGACTATAAAAAAAAAAAAAAAAAAAAAAAAAAAAAAAAAAAAAAAAAAAAAAGGACCTATATAGTATATAGAGTCTGTACAGGTAAATAGACTCTTTCTGGTATGTCTGGCTATTTATACAGTTTTCTGCAGCAATGGTTACTGGTTACTATACTGTATATTCACATCATCTGGCTAAGTTACTAATTGTTCACATCATCACTAAGATATAATTTGGGTGATATGTTTTGGTTTGTTACACTATATAAGGTCTTGCTTATATAAGTATTATAAAATATAGACTACATGTTTCTCTCTGAACTCTTATAGTATATTTATTTATATTGGGATAATAGTATATGTACTTATATTATAGATATATATATATTATAGAGTAAGATATTTTATACCAAATATTTTTGCAAGTGAATTTGTCTATACTATGAGAGAAGAGATAATCACTTGGACTCCAACTTTATTACCATTCAGTCTATATTATACTAATATAACTCTATCCCTCACCTAATCCCATATAGGGCCTCTCCCCCCC
>RBNI01002971.1:0-17007 GCA_003990745.1 Jimgerdemannia flammicorona
TCACCTTCCCTTTTTCTTCTACTGGCATTTTTTCGCAGTGTTGCTATTTGTAATATTCCGAACACTATCGTAGTGTTAGTATAAGGAGGTAGACTTTATATGGTGATATGGTGGTGAGCCCTTATGTGAATATCATTGATGTGAATATGTTTCGCGTTTCCGGAAGGAAATAAATGTGGGCCCTAGGGTATTATCAATTATGGGAAATGTGCAGAAATGTCAAGTAGGGACTGTTATATCATTATAAGTACAAACACAGCGGCGAACCCTAACCTCCAACGCGCCATGGAGGACCCTGTGCTGAACCTCACCCCCTCCACGAACAACCCCCTCTCCGTCAAGCTCAACAAAATCCTCTCCTCCTCCCTCGATGACCAACGCACGAAGCAGGCCCTCGAGGCCCTTTCCGACTTTTACCATTCCAACACCCCCGACGCGCGAAGGAACCTGCGCGGTGACATCGAGCGGAGAGCCATGGAGAACAACAGGCGCTTCTTGGAGGCATTTGGGAAGGTCAATGAGGTGGGTGAGGCGTCGATTTAGGGAGGTTTGCTTGGTCGTGTCAATGATGGACATGTATGCACCCTTAAACTCTTTTACCCTGCCTCGTCGTTCCTCTCCCTGACGATCAGCAACTGCTGACGCTGGAGAACGAGATGGCGACGATGCAGCAATGTTGCGGAGAAATGAAGAGCCGCCTGGACTCTGCGAACGCACAGACTTCCATGATGCTGGAACAAGCCGACAGTCTCAAGACACAAAGGTAGGTTCCCTTCTCGCTTATGCGCGACCACCAAACCAAAACACATATCCCAATATACACAAGCTCACCGATCTCAAACCACCCTGAACTCGTCACAGTAAAGCCTGCGAAACGCGCAAGATCATCATCGATGCGTTCCTAGAACGGTTCACACTCTCGGAGGCCGAAGTCGCCGTCCTATGCTCACCCTCGGCGACCGTGGGACCCGAGTTCTTCGACGCGCTCAAACATCTGCAGCAGATACACGGAGATTGTAAGGCGTTGCTGATCAGCGAACATCAGAGAGCTGGGTAAGTTTTCGCTGTTGTGTGTGGTGATGAAAGAGTTCGATGACGGGTGGAGAAAGAAAACGATGGAGAGAGAAAGTTCACAGTCGTAACGCCGATCGACTTGTTTCCCGTGGTCATTAGGCTGGAGATCATGGAGTCGATGGCATTATACCAAGACACGGCATACGACAAGCTCTTCCGCTGGACGCAATACGAATGTCGCTCCTTTGGCCGCGACTCGTTAGAGGTCGGCGGATCCATGAAGAGCTCAATGAAGGCCCTCAAGCAACGTCCCGTGTTGTTCCAGTAAGCCCTCGTTGATTTCCATTTACATCATGGCGTTGCCACACGATACCTATACCTCTCGGCCTCCATCGTCCACACCCACGTATGGTACCTACTTGTTCGCCTACCGCAGATCGTGCCTCGACGAGCTCGTCCACATCCGCCGCAACGCCGTCGTCCGCTCCTTCGTGGATGCCCTCACGCGCGGCGGCCCCGGAGGAACGCCGCGTCCCATCGAGCTGCACGCGCACGACCCGCTACGATATGTGGGCGACATGCTGGCGTGGCTGCATCAGGCGGTGGCGGGGGAGAGGGAGTTCCTGGAGGCCTTGTTTGATTATCGAGGGGAAAATAGTACGAATAGTAGGTAGCTACTTGTTTTGAAGTGGGATGTTTTGAATTTGATAGGAGCGCGGGGTTGGGAGACCTTAGCTTAGAAGCGGATCAGAAGACTATTTGGCGGGATTCTGATTTTCTCTCGCAAACAAGGTTCCCGACGGTCCGTAAAACAAGCGCCACGATCTCCTGAAGGCGTAAACGAGAACGGTGAAACCGCTGACGGTGAAGTGATTCATATCGCTTTGCAGTCGGACGAGTCGGCGATCCTGGAATTGCTGGATCGCGTACTGGAAGGGACCTCGAGGCCACTCAAGGTGAGGAAGGGGCCAATGGAAGCCGCGGCCTTTGGAACGTAATGTTGTGTGAATCTCTTCACTTCTCTTTTGCTAATGGAAGTCTTTTGTTCGACTACCCAATAGACACGTGTCGAACAGGTGCTGATCTCGCAGCCGGGTGCCATCACCTCCTACCGCATTTCTAACTTGATCCAGTTCTACTCGATCACGATCGGGAAAATGCTCGGCGAGAGAGCAGAGCTTTCAAAAACTTTGAACGAGTAAGCGCTTCATTATTTGCTTGCTTTCTCTGTTTCATCCGTTGGCTGGCCATATGTGCTGTATATTTGAATTCCGACTAGTAAATCTCAATAACCTAACAAATATATCATTGGGATGGAAAAAATCGCTTTGCATACACTCGCCCGACTCGCAGAATCACAGAGGCCGCATTCCGCATGTTCTTTGAAACATTGAACGCTCAGGCGGCGCGCCTGCTGCGGTTTTTGCAGGTAACATCGGCGGTGATAATTTGCCTAGAATACGGACGCTCGGCCATTAATAATGCATTGTGCGCGTCGACCTCTTTATTTAGTAATGCTCTGTCTCTGTGTTTGTCCATCCAGACACCTAGTCCGGATTTGTCTCCACCGCCGGCGGTGAAGGAGACTGTGTTGCAATTGGTAGGGCGGGTTTTGTGGGCTGCTTACCGTTCGAAATGATAGCAATCACCCAACTCGCTTGATTATCAACAAAGAACGCTTCAATCCAATTATCCACTATCCATCGTACAGAAAGAAATAATGTCCTCGTACGACTCCTCCTTCCTTACCAAAGACGACTCCGAATCCACCACGCGCCCTTTCAACGACTTCTCGACGATTCTCGATGCCGTGGTAGACCCCTTGATACAGATGTGCGAGCTGGGCGCCAAGCAGCTGAACGCGTTCGATCGCGCCGTGCATATGATTAATTGTATGCATCATGTGCAGGTGGGTAATGAGTGCACAAAATATGGGTTGGAAGAGGGCTAAGAAGATGAGGGTTTGGGGGATTATATTGGTTTCTGATAAACTGGCGATGCGATTCTGTGATTGAAATGCTGTAGTCGGCGTTGGTGTTGTATTCGTTTACTGAGGCACGAGCGCGAATGCTCGAAACGGAGATTGAGACAAATCTGGACGTCTTGGTGAAAGAACAGGTGTGTTTCGTATTACATTGTAAATGGTTCTAACCTTGGAGAGGTTTCTCCGTGACCTCTCTGATGCTCTGAAGCCTCGACGTCCGTCGACTACACTGATTTGTGAAACTTTCCTTTGGAACAGTATCATACTCTGTTGAGACAATCGGGGCTGGCGAGGGTTATCCAAGCGTTGGACTCAAAAGACGCAGAGGTAAGTGGTAATATCGTTACAGCGTCTCGAAAAACCCATCTCCCGTGCCACCTCTCCGTGCTACCACATGCCATTCCGTTGAAAGAACCCAACTTCCATGTTGCTATACACAGACTCCGCTCTCGACCCTCCCAGGCCTGGACTCTCGCACGCTGACGCAGACGCTCTCAACGCTGGACGCGTTCCTCATCTCCGTTAGCGTAGACAGTTCAGCGCGGCTGTCGAGGTTGTCCTCGCCGCGGCTCGCGCGTGGCGTGAACCAGCGCGCCGTGCGCGAGTTCGTGCGCGCCTACCAGCGGATCAGCGACGCCGTCGAGGATCCGACGGCCGCGTACGAATACCCGGCCACCATCTTGCCGAGGACCGTGGAGGAGGTGGAAAGGCTGTTGGAGTAAGGTAGAAAGGCGGGAATAGATACGCATGAGGTGATTCTAGGATGTCATGTGTTCACATTACATGGCAAAGAAGATCCACGAGAAAAAGCAAAAAAAAAAAAAAAAAAAAAAAAAAAAAAAAAAAAAAAAAAAAAAAAAAAAAAAAAAAAAAAAAAAACAGTTGATCCGAAGCTCTGACAATGCATATACAAAAACATCCTTGGGAATGGGGACACAGTAAAGGAGAGATTGGAACCGTTATAATACATGATGGTTGTAGATAAGAATTACACATATAGACAGACAAGCCCAATTACCGCCACCACTTCATGGAACCTTCAAAAAGTTCATTCCACCACCACAATCCCACTCGCACCAGCTGCATCCTTTTCCCGCCTCTACCCCTCGCCCTCACCGCCACCACTTCATGGAACCTTCAAAAAGTTCATTCCACCACCACAATTCCACTCGCACCAGCTGTATCCTTTTCCCGCCTCTACCCCCTCGCCCTCACCGCTACCACTTCATGGAACCTTCAAAAAGTTCATTCCACCACTACAATTCCACTCGCACCAGCTGCATCCTTTTCCCGCCTCTACCCCCTCGCCCTCACCGCCCCCACACTGCCTCCGATCCGGCCGCCGCCCAGGATCCTCATAACGGCGATGGCCATGGCATTCATCTTGCGCACCGGGTAGAAAATTGAGAGGCGGTAAGGGATGAAGCGGTGGAACTGCTGGCGCGACGAGCCCGAGCGAGGATAGGGGAGGGCGAGAGTCGCCATAATAATGTACTGGAGTAAGGGAAGGTTGGGGAATTTGGCAATGTTAAATATTGTTTTTCGGTGCTAAGATGGAACAATGTCGCACATGTTACTGGTAAACAAAGCTTTTCAAATGGTGCTGCATACTCACACATGGGAAGAATATAGCAAACACTCCTGCGCCTACAAGCGTGCTTAGGAAGAAAGTGATGAGGGCGAGGGGGAGACCTACAAGTAATCGCGGCGAGAACAATTATAAACACTGAGATGAGTGATTGAGGATATAGTCATAACCGATCTTAATGAAAAGGGGGAGAGGGAAAGGGGGGGGAAAGGAAAGGCAACGAACCGAAGCCAGCGAAGTAGGCCCAGTGCTCCTCAAAGTACTCGAGGCGCTGCTCCAGCTTCCAGCCACGGCTAATCCACGTGTACCTGTTCAGCATCGAGTAATTTCGTGAGAAATAGAGAACGCTAACAACGTCATACGACCACCCATACAACCACCTACGTACTCGAAGCAGTAGTACGCCGTAATCCATGTGAAGAACAGAAGCGATACACCTGGCCCAACAACAGGGATGGAGTAGACGACGGAGATGAGGACGAGGTAGTTCGCGAAGAAGAGAGCGCGGTAGATTTCGTCGGGAAGGCGGGCGAGGAAGGAGGGCGGCGGTGCGGCGGGCGAGATGGTGCCACGGCTCGGATTGGAGGTGTTGGAGGCCTGCTGCATCTGGTAGGCCCGGTCGGCAATCTGTTGGTACCAGATCGAATTAAGGATGAAGCTGGCCGCGTAAATGGGGTACACCCAGAATATCTTTTGGTGGGAAGAGGGGTAGGAAGAGGGGGGAGGAAGAGCATTGAGTACTAGATTTGATTATAAGGGTACGAGGGCGAGAGGCTACTTCGAGATCTCGTTCAGATTCATTACGCGTTAGGTCGTGCACGTACGTTGTAGAATAGCCGGAAGGCCGAGTACACAGCCTTAAAAAAAAATGGAGCCGCCTCGTCGTAACCCTGGCTATTACTGACGCCAAAAACAAAATGTAATGTCGGCATAACGAGCCGTTCAAAGAAGAGCATGCTGCCGAGAAAGATGACGCCGTTGAGGATTATGCACCGCAACGTCGCGCTCTGAATGGTCTTCGAGCTAGATGAAGAGGTGAAGGGGGAGTATAAATGGCGGATCGTCTGGTGGCTGGTTTGCTTCGTACATGACTCACAACTCACGCGTATATTGTGATCAGGGTCTTTGGCCATGAGAAGGCATCTCGGAGACCCTTGTATGCGCAGGACGCACATAGACGAAGGGTGTCAGCAAGTGGTGGTGGTTGCTGGTGCTGGTGCTGGTGCTGCTGCCGCTGGGGGTGGAGCTTGGGCGGCATTGGATCTTGTGAGGTGGCGGAGAAGCGGGAGAGGACAGCAAGGTTCTATGATATAAATGGCCAGTCACAACCACGAACCATCGTGTCACGCCATTCTTCCGCACGACACATCATCCCCTAATATATTGAACCATCACCCGCCCATCCCCCCCCCCCGACCACGTGGCAGACCAGGGAGCGGGATTGCCATGACCAGTTTACTATGATGTCAACTCTATTAACTTTATTGCATCCTACAAACAACAACCAGCTCCAAATTGAGCCTGGAGAACGAGCTTCGTGCGATGAGTGTAGTGACGCCCGTGCCGCGGCTTTTGTGGTTGGGTTACTGCATAATTAGCGACGGAATATGTGGCGTCCATGCCATATGACGAAATGAGAGACATTCGAGGACCTTAATCATGGGCGCCTGTTAATTGTCAATAAAACTTTCCACAGTTTTGCAAGTGCTTCGAAAACCGCACCATACCACCGACAGGCCCACCCCCTCACTCCCCCCAAAAATAAAATAAGGACCTCTGAAAAATATATCTCATTAGCAAATGTTACATGTCCAGTCTTCCGTACTCTGACGTATCGTTCGGTAATGGATATGCAGGACTTACGGGATTTTTTCAACACGTGCCCTTCGAATCGGGACCGGATCGCCCGACGCGTCGGTAGTTGGTGGAGGGGTGGCGGATGTTCGTTTTTCCGGAACGGATCCCAATTACGAAGTACGTCGTACAAGCATTGAACCATCCTGATCAGGGCAACGAGGAAAGTGTTCTTAAACCTTCCCGCGAGACCCTTCGGATTGTATATGGAGGTATGGACAACTCGAGAATAGGCCATCCTGTATTTGTTAGGGACGTGTGTCGTCTTGGCTGTTGCGGAAATGTTAAAACGACAGAAGATATTAACCATAATCCCTCGGCTCTCATGACATCAGTTCTTTGCACGGTCTTGCAACATTATGGTTCGCCCCATTCCCCCATCCGAAATGTTGTTCTTTCGCGAGCGTAACATCTTGTTGCTGTTTGGTGCTTTTTGTCATTGCTCTGTAGATTGATAATATCATCAGGTTTGTCAATTGTTTGATTGAGTTACGGAATAAAGCCTTTATAACCTTTGGGGTGCACTACGGACTAATTGATAAACATACGCCGGTCGCGCCATAAAATGTAAATTACACGTGGAATATGCATTAAGAGGACATTAGGTGTTATCTGCAGAAATAAAGCATATCACCACCTCTTTATTTATTCCTTCCTCTTTTTTATTTTATTTTATTCCTATTTTTTTACACGGTTATGCGGAGAATAACCTCTGTTTCATTATAATGACATTTGAAACAATGTTTTGAGACATGTGTTGTATCCATTAGGCCTTCGTCGCTATATATATATATACGGATGAGAATTGCAGGGCGGATTAAATGAATTTATTACAGCAAATATCTTCACCTTTAAGGATTGTAATCCCTCCTTCAGTCAGTTGGTATCTGGCTGGCATTACAATATTTGGGATTGAATGCACGTACCAATAGCAAAGTTTGCGCGACTCTTCTAATTTTCGCCGTTTATTGTAATTGCGGTGTTACTAGCATTCGATACAGTCACCTCGTCGAGAATAACCATGGCGATTACAAGTTTCTTAATCTTGTTTGATTTTGTGCAACATGTGAATGAAGGGAAAAGGCAAGGTTGTGACTGTCCAGACCTATGCTACTACCTGATTTCATTTGCCAGAACCACTTATGCAATCAACGTTATTCCACGAATCGTGCCGTGCTGAAGGTCGTTCCCCCATCCTCTCCATGGACTACCAGAACGATATCCTCAACCTCCTGAAAGACGGCCAAGACCGCTCTTTCGCCTCCTTCTGAGCCATCTATGAAACTCTAAGCTCATCCAAACCCCAAAACACTCCTCAATCTTCCCGCCCCTAGACGGAGTGCGTATTAAAGAAGAGAGCGAGATTGCGGTAATGTATTTTGTAAAAATAAATAAATAAATAATGAAACAGAGGTGGCCGTCACGAGCGGATGGTGGGTTGGCGGACATGATGTGATGATGATGATGCTGTGAATCCAGCCACGTGCCATCTCCCTTTTTTTTTTGGTCTGTCCCCCTCTTCGTTCCTCGCTTTTCTCTTGCCAAAAATGGACCCACAGAAAGACCAACGGAAAGTTACCTTTTCTGTCCGTTCTCTCCTTCACATCCCCGCTGATGCCCCTATGGGTGAGCCAGGCGTCGACATACCCCTGCCTCCCCTCCGCTTCACGCGAGGCCCCCCGCGAGGAGCTCCCGGAGGACCGCCACTCGTTCCAGGACCTCCTGGCTGGCGCCAGTGGAACCAGAAAGTCCTTTTTGGCAACCCAAATCAAGGTACTGGAGCCCAGCCAACCTGGGGCGGGTCAAGCAGCAATAGCGTCTGGGCGCCCAGCTACGCCGAAAAGCCGCACGCCGGGCAGGTTGGCGGTGGATCCGACGCTACCCACACGCAGACGTCCTTCGTTCCGCCCACCCAGAGCCAGAACGAAAATATTCAAGAAAATACCATGAAGCCGTTGCCTAAGCCTGAGTACCATCGGCCAAGGTCGTGGAGGTCCCACAACCTTTCCATCTTGTCTAGCCTTGAAGAAGGTATTTTCATCACGAAATTCAGACATTTTACCTCAGCATTCGTGAATTTACATATTTGAACAAATTCTAACAATTAACCAACCTTTCTCCAGGGACTCAATCCACTTCTCCCATCTCTGCTGAATCAGTCACCATGCTGGTTCGTGCTGCTACAGCTTTTACCGATGCGCCAGCTCTCCGTGGTGATGGTAAGTAACACCTGATGCATCACCCTATGGTTTTGGGTATCAATTTTGCTAAAACGCACCATTAGCCATGCCCATATCGTCAATTTTTACGGCCCTCATTTGTGTATCGCCACATCCGGTCAGACGAGCGCCCAACGGAGCATCATGCTTCACCTGAACAAGGTGGAAAAGGTATACCTATGATTGTTGCTCTCTGTGTCGGGCCTGTCTGTTTATCAATTTGTTTCGATTCTACGCTTATTCATTCCCACTTCTGGAATACCAAACCATCAAGTTGAGAGTGAGAATATTTCCAAGGATCACAACGGTAAGAATGTAATGGGTCATCCACATATCCTGGTCAATTGTTCTCATACAGCAATCATTTATACAATTTAAACACATGAAAATATCATCACGTTTTCAAGTTGAGAAGAGCGACGTGGTTGCAAAACCAGACCTGGGGCAAACCAAAGATCATAAAGGTAGTTAGCTTCTTATCGTTCTTGGTGGATAAATATTTCGAACAGTCGTTGTTTTACAAATACCAAATTACCCAACTTGGCCTGTTTCAAACCTTTGTTCTGAATAATACAAGCACTTGAGAAGCCGGAAGGTATGTTGAATATCTGCTGAATCTTTATTATTGCTAACTGGTATTGTCCAACAAAGACTAAATGCGAACAATTTCAAACAATGCAAAGTTGAGACAGAGCTTGTCATTACGGAAACCTCTTCATGGACGGAGGAGTGTGGTAGGAATTTTGGCTTCTCCTTGTCCTCAAACATGTAAGATTTTCAAACGGTAACTTACACGACTCTTTTTTTTTTTTTTTTTTTTTTTTTTTTTAGTCGAGAGCAAGAGTGTCGTTGAGGATTCGAACCCGGATATGGACTATGGTCAGCAAGGTAGGAGCGTTAGCCTTTTTCCTCATCTACTTATCATCCGATTACAACCAATCTTTGGTGATATCTCCACACACAATACATTTATTGGTATCACATTGGCTTCACAAATAGACCTCTTGAGCACAGATGCAGAAACTTCATATCCCGTCCTCTTGCCCACTCCTGTCAATACCGGTAGTTTCGCCCAGGACCCACTTTCCATCATTTCTGGGTTCGATCTGGACCTCCTGGAATCCATAATTAACCAACCCTCAACGGCGCCCATAATCACCCAACCTCCACGGGCCAATCTCATCGACATCGACGAGGACACCCCCACCGTTGTCGCGAACATGCCATCTTTCTCGGCCTTCCCCAAAGAGCCTATATCGCCTGCCCACGCCAACCAGGCCCCACCCGCCCCGCCCGTCCCGCACGAACCGGAGCCGTCCGGCGTGTTCCGGGCCATCGAGGATATCAGGTTAGAGGCGAGGAGGACTGGTACAACCACCAAGGAGTTCGACAGCATCCTCGAACGTATCCGGAGACTGCAACTGGAGGTTATTGGTGCCACCCCAGATGAGCCGTTGGAAGGTCCGGATCGCGGCGCGAACGAGGATTTGGCACGCGGATCTGAGTCTAGCCTGTAAGTTCCTTAGAATCCGGCAACAGCTTGGACAACGATTCTATAAAACATCGCTAAACTAACATAACCCACACCCCCCTGCAGCCATCGGCGTGTCCGCTCCTCCAACGTCGCCAATCCGCCCGCCCGCCAGCCCCGTGGCCCGTCCACCGAAGCGGACCACAACTTCGCGGCGAGGCGCGCCGATCACATCGTCGTCACTGCCAGGGCCGACGCGGAAGAGCCGAACCGGGAGAGGCTGAACCGGGAGATGGTCTGAATGCGGGATCAATATTATACATGCTTGTTTGGCTTTGTGCATCGGGTGGTCTTACTCTGGTTATTTCGCATTATCATCATTCCCTGGATTGCATTTCTCATTTGCGTCTGTGTGAATCGATTATACCATTGACTTCTTGCTTCGCAAAGTCGCAATTGGCGTACGGCATAATCGCGTTGTCAATATGAATAAAATCAATAGGGCAGGATTCACTCGTGTGCAGTTTTATAAACCACGTAATTCACGTGACACCACTCATTGGATCCTACTCATTTCGGGTGGATAGCATTTTGTAAATTAACCAAAAACAGTGGAGCGTGTTTGACGTCTGAGGCTCGGCCTAGGACAGCGTGCAGGCCATGAGCTGTACCCAGAGGAGAGGCGGGGTGTGAGGGTAGGACAGGTTGCGATGGAACCGAGCCTGAGTTGGGCGGAAATAAAGGGACATATCATGAATCTTGGGTTGGGACGATTCTGCGCTTGACCCACGGTTCATGTTTTCTTCGGGTTTTATCAGGATTCTGGAGCGTCGACGGGGGATGTGATCGCGTGCAGGTACTGCGAGGAATGCGCGCTACGATCGAGAAGGGTAGGCGGGAGCGTCCAGAGTAGGATTCGTAATTTGTTTTCCGCTTTCACCATTGGGCTTGAGTTCTGGAGTAACTCCGAGTCGCCTGATTATGCTACTTTGAACGGTCTCCCAATAATGACCGTAGATTCTGGTGTATGCTTTCCCTTGGCTTCATTCATAATTGTACCTTTCCACACTGACATCCAATGCTACAACCTCGCCGGACCCTCAGAGGTTTATAGATTCAACCCGCCATCGACAACCAGCACCTGAAACGGGAACGAAAGCCAAGATTCAAGCGAGTGGTAAACATTCAGACAAGATCAAGGGGTGCCAGGCCTATTTAATTACACTAAAAATAACCACACACCTGCCCTGTGATGTACTCCGCCGTCGCCAGGAAGACGGCCGCGTGCGCCACTTCGTCCGGTGTACCAAACCGGCTCATGGTAATGCGCTTGAGCCAGGCCGCGCGCTTATCGTCGGGAATGCCTGCCGGTTGGTGGTTGGTGCCCAGTCAGTAAGTGCGTGTAAAGATGGACGATGGGCTGGCGCGGCGGGGACGATACCTGAAGTCATGTCGGTTTGGATGAACCCGGGGGCGAGGACATTGACACGGACGTTGCGGGAACCGAGCTCTTTTGATAGGGATTTCGAGAAGCCTGGTTTGGCAGAGAGAAAGAAGGGTGTGAGCGATATGAATATCTGATTGATCAGATCGGAGTGATAATTGTCGGTTTAAAGGCGACTTCTACAAACCTATCACACCGGCCTTGGTTGCGCTGTAAATGGTCTGCCCGACGTGACCTTGGATTCCAACTACGCTAGAGAGATTTATGATGCAGCCTGGTGGCGATCAATCAGATAGGGTGTGAACAAATTGCGCACAATGCCGACGTTGAACCGGGATGAGAAAATTTCGTATTCTTATCACACCCTTCCGCCGTCTGAGCATGGCTTTGGCTGCGGCTCGACACGTGTGTATAGTGCCCATGAGGTTGGTGCGCAATGTTTCGTGGAGGTCATTCGGTTTGAGCTGGATAAGGAGGTCGTCGCGCGAGATTCCTAAGGTAGCAGGTGACGGATAAAGGCAAGTTAAAGAATTGAGAAGGGTAATTTTTCTACCAAATAAAAGAAATACCAACCTGCGGCGTTGATAAGGTAGTCAATCTGCGTAGACGCTGTGATATCCTATCGGAAATTGAAGTGTGCAAATTTAGCCTGTCGGATACTCGGGATTAGAAATGATGTGTGAAATCCAAGAGCACAGAGAGCCCGCAAAATAACCTTAAACACCTGCTCCACTTCCATCCCCTCGCCGACATCGCAAACGTAACCCTTATGCGTCCGAAAAGTTCCGTCAGCATCGATCGCCTCCAGTCTTTCGACTGCGCTTGCCACTCGGCTGCTGTCTCGGCTCAGAACAATGATGGTCGCACCATGGTTTACAAACCGCTCGGCTATGGCAAGGCCGATGCCACGCGTGCCACCCGTGACGACGGCAACTTGAGACGTGAAGGGGTTGGCTATGGGATGGTGTGGGGGGGGGGAGTTGAGACAAAGCGAGTTGTATGATAGGATGACGACACTGTTGTTAAGTGGGCATTACCGAGATTGGAATTGTACCGCTTGGACGGAGGTGTGCACAGCAAAGATACGAGACGGTGTGTTATTCGAAGGGCAGTTCGGGTTTGCAGCAGCATGGTTCCAGAGAAATGGAGAGAAATGGATGTGGGTGTGTGGCTTGGCTGGACCAGTCCCATTTGTGACGTCAGAGGCCGCCACAAATGTTTGACTCCGTGCTTCTTTTGCTTCAAACCACCACAAATTTATGGCCTTCACCCAGCGCCTCTGTAGGGAGATCATAAAGGATCACTTTGGCCCAATTGTCGAGGTACACTACAAAAACCTTGTTCCGTATTAGAGATCCTCACGAAACCGCCGACATATCCCCTTCATTCGCACACAACTCCTTTTTGCAGAAAGTCGCCAATGTCCTCCTCAACAAAGGCCGCCTCCCGTGTGGCGCCATAGCCCTCTTCGCAAAGTTGACTCAGAAGCAGGTCCGCGAATGCCTCGTCGTTCTTATTCAGCATAACATAGCCTACTACGCTGAAATCGCCGAGAGATCCCGCATCGTTGTTTACTATGAGGTCAGCGAGGAGGAAATCCTCTTAAGAATCAGGCTTGGGGCCATTCTGCGGTATTCTGGCGAGTGGTTCGGGAAGGAGGTATGTAAATATTCGATTATGGGCGGAGAGTACGTGGCAAGTTCCATTTGCTGCTTCTTGTGAGGCAATTTATCGTGGCCGAATCTTGGTCGCTTGATAAAGGAATACCACTGCACCACATCAGGGCGCTCTGGTTGCCCAGCATATCCTCAGGAACGGTAAGATGACATTGAAGCATCTCCACGAAGAACTACAGAGAACGGAGGGGCTGGCGAAAAACAGTACGTTCCCATCGCCCTCTTTCCAGTCTCCAATCCCATGGCACATCTTTCAACTCATTCCCTTATTTTCGACCCAGAACTTGTTCTCTTTACCAAGGCCTTCACGAACATGGTCCGCGAACGCTTCCTCGTCGCTGTGCAGGCGCAGGACTCCATCTCGGCCAAGGATCGCGCCATCAATGCCGAGGCAGCAGAGCTCGAGAAGCTGTTGATGCCGCCCACGGCGAAGGAACTCAAAAACATTCGCAAACTGAGGGACGACCGTGCTGATGCTGAATATCACTCGTCGGTGGTGATCGGGATGGTGAGTTGGGTGGCACTCAATCACTGTCGTCGGTATAAGCTTGCGAAACATTGTCTTAGGTAATCCTCATTGTTATCCACTAGAAACGTAAACTGGCGGAATCGGTGGGAAACCAAGCCAAGGTGTGATTAGCATTTTGATAAGAGTTCTGGGGTGAATTTTTTCCCTTATAATTCATACGTCACCTCCTCGGCTGGATGTTGCTATTTTTACTGTAGAGGCACGCACCGGAGGTCCTGGAAGAGGTCGAAGAGGAATTCTATTTCCGCATCAATAATGATCGGTATAACATCCGATTCAGAAATGAGGTAATGATATCCAATCGGGCCCTGTACATCCATGTATCCGCCGCATGTTTGATTCATGCGTATAGTAACGCCGATTCGAATTTGGGATCACAACATCTCTTTGTAGGTCATCGTGAATTACGCAGTGGACAGGATTAATAGGTCGGCAGGGATAGTGACAAAGACGATGCTCGATCACGGCGAAGAGAAGATGCGTCGTACCAAAGAGGACAAATCGCGTGAGTATTGACGTTCATTATCCATCAGTTTTGCCTATGAAAATGCCGAACGTATCTCCTCAATCAACACGCATCACTCTACACCACAGCCGCCGTCACAGCCGTCCAGATCTCGCAATTGATCCCCGCCACGATCAACCTAGAAACGGACATCGTACTGGAATCAGCAGAGTTCACTGCTAACAGCCTCCCCTCGAAGCAGCAGCTCGTGCACGAGTACCTCGAGCTGCTGCAGACGGACTCAGCCGGTTTTTTGCGCAAGGAGGACGAGCGCGGCGCCGGCTTATACGTGGTCGCGTTCGACAAGCTGCGCGACCACCTCAAGCGCAAGGTCCTGGACTCTGTGGTGCGCGAGAAGTATGGGAGCGCGAGCTGCAGACTGATGAAGATTCTAAGTGAGAAGGGGAAACTGGATGAAAAGCAGGTGCGTGCGATTATTGTGGTGATGGTTGGGATGTCGTATTTCACGACAATTGTTGTCAGAATGGCACTTGCGACACGGTTTGTGATTTCCCTGATATGTGTAGGTTCAAAAGCTTGCTTTGCTGCCGGCTAAGGAGACTAGAGAGAGGCTGGCGACGTTGGGGACACAAGGTTACCTCGAGCTTCAGGTCCGTTCAAATGCTTGAAGACAATTCTCGGAACTAATTGTGTTTGCCTGTAGTGATACCATGAACTTCATATCTCATGATAACATGATCAACCATTATGGCCGAACAGGAAGTCCCAAAAGCCGCCGACCGCGCCCCCTCGCGCACCTTCTACCTCTGGCACGTCCCGCTGAACCAGTGCTACGCGACGCTACTGGTAGACTTGTACCGCACCCTGGGTAACATCCGGCAGCGCAAGCGCGACGAGATATCCGCGCGCTCACGGTTGCTGGACAAGGCGCAGCGTCAGGACGTGATTGAGAACCAGGCGCTGCTGAGCGAGGAAGAGCAGGAGCATCTCCGCTTGTTGAACGAGACAATCGCCAAGCTAGATGTCGGCGAGCTGAGGATCGATGGGTTGATTACGATCTTGAGGGATATTTAAACGGCGGGTGTGTGGTTAAACGAGTGAATCACGAATCAGCGAACTTTAAGTGTCCACATGTCAATTTGTGCCTTCTTGCACAAGGTATTGGATGTAAACCAAAGTGCTGTAACTACGTGTACCATATTTTTCCTCGAAATTAGATTTAATTGTTCGATACTTTCATATCTTCTCTTTCGTGGGGTTTGTTGAAGTGCTAATTGATAATACTAAACATTCAAGAAAATGAAAATGATTATCAATGCACCAAGAAAGTTTGTTCATTGTTGCCTAATGGCTTTCTATATGCTGCCATCAAGCCACTGTATTATTCTCATTTCTCAATAAATGTAGTTGAGATTCTACAATATCATGGCGCCGATAAATGATCCGGAGAAATGAACAAGGACGGACCCGTAATTATCCTTTGAAGGTAAAGGAGAGAAACCATAAACAAAAACGAAAAAAAAAACAAAAAAAAAAAAAAAAAAAAAAAAAAAAAAAAAACAGAGACGGGAAAGGTAATGACAATAATACAAAAGCGAGAGAAACGAGAGCAAAGGACAAATCAAACCAATCAGTTGCAATATCGACCGCGTTCGTTATAAGGTAGTTTGCTATCAGTCATGCTGAACGCCTTCTATTTTACACGGAGATCTGACCCAGCCCTTTCATCATGTCTCCTTGTGGTCTTCATCTGGCATGAAGATATGGCCCATGAATCGCTCGAAATTCCTGAAAAACAAACAAATCAACACTTTACATCATATATGGACACGGGAAACAGATTACACACTGCAAGGAGCGTTCTTGCGAGCCATTCATACAACTCACCATTTGACGACCTTGTGCCTCTGAGTGATAATATGAATATCGCCTGCCCTATGCGCATACATATGCCGATACATGGTCTGCGACGCCGGATGTAGCGTTGCGCGGAAGGCATTCATGGCTGTGGTACGCACAAGCGAGCCGAGGACGGCACGCGAGACCACCATGCCGTTGAGAAGAGGCCCAAAGAAGGGAACCTATAAGATGAGACAGACGTCAATTTTTCGTGTGCACAGTGTTTAGACAGATGTGTGCGAGAGGACGTTAACAAGAGCTTAATGCCGTTCCACAACTAACCTTTTGGTCACGATGCACCCGTATAGCGAACAATCCATTCAGCATGGGTGTGATAATGATTTGTGCATTACCGAAATCGCCGCCAATTGTGCCTGGTCGGTAGTCTCGGTGATGCTCATTCCACACGATGTGAACGTGGTCGTTACCAATGTGCCGTTTCTATAAGGCAGCAGAGGTCGTGCTTCATCAGCAAAATGGATGATATGCGTATATGTTTCTACCGAATTAAACCCCAAACCATCATCTCACCTTCCGAACTTGTTTTGGATCGTTTGGGTCTGTCGGCATCTTGGTTGCGTCATGAAAAATCATCTCCACGGTAGAGCTACAATAATACGTCGCGCGAGCGCCATTCGTCAGGTTTCGCTCCAGGCCACCCAGATAGCCAGGATGGGTCGCCAGATCTACCTCCCATCCGATACTGGCCACAAAGTCATTGTACAAATTGCTCCCTCGCGCGTTGTACAGGATGCTTTGCTCATCTTCCTGGCCAGGTCCGACATAGATTACTCCAATTTTCATGGTCTCGCGCCTGGAATTTGAGCACGTGTCAATATTCTCATTGAGTTTTTTTTTTTTTT
>RBNI01002972.1:0-16998 GCA_003990745.1 Jimgerdemannia flammicorona
ATAATTTTATTATAAAATATTAAGTTAAAAAAAAAAATTAAAAATTTAAAAAAATTTTATAGCTAAATTTGGCTGCATCATATTATAGAATAAGAAATATAAATATAGATATTATTACTACTAGTAAGCTTACTCAGAATAACTAGAATTTTCTCCTAAGTAGTTCAAATTTTTAACTATTAAATCTTTAGCTCTTATCTTATATAAAGTTAGCTAACTCTTTATAATAGTATTTGCATAAGTTTGAGAAATTTTGATTAAGTATATATAGCTATTCTTATTAGTACTTTCAATAACTTAAAGATCTAATTCAATTCAATTCAAATTAAATTAAAGACTAATTTGATTTGAGGTCCAATTTGAATCCTATTTTTCAAAATATAATAACTTGATGAATACACATCTAAATTCAATAATCTTTAGCTTGTTAGATTCTTCTTATATAGGAGAATCTAATAAGCTAAAGATTATTGAATTTGGATATATATTTATCCAGTTATTATATTTTGAAAAATAGAGTTCAAATTAGACCTCAATTTGATTTGAATTTAATTTGATTCAAACTTAATTTAAATTGTTTTGATTCATTTGGAAATACTAATTTTTATATAATTTTAGATTTTAATAAGAATATTAATTCTTAAAAAAAGGAAATATAATAATTTCTTAGTTATATTTTAGTTATTATATTTTGAGTCTTTTCTTTAGTCTTTTCTTATTTTTTTTAAAAAATATTTTATAATATTCTAGTATCTTCTAAATACTTAGAAATTCTCTCTTAATACTAAGACTTTATTAGAATATTTTTGTCATTTCTTAACACTAAGTATCTTATCTTAACTAGTTATAGAATCTTTTGAAATATTATAGAATTCTATTAATTATTTTTATTAAAAATTATTCTTTTGGCTTTTCTTTTCATTTCTAAGATTCTTCTGGATCTTTCTTTTAAATCTTATATAAATATTCTCTTCAAAAATCCTTTAAAAATGCTTAAACCTATAAGTATCTCTTTAAGTTACTTTAAACTTACTAAAAACTCTCAGATTTAGTTACTTTCTCTTAAATAAACTAAAACTATTATATTTCTATTTATAGTTTTATATATATTACTAAGTTATATATATTTATTAAAGTGATTAATTATATAAAGGCTTAATTAGTATAGACTTTCCTAAGATATATCTCTTACTTATATTTATATAATATAAAGTTATATATTTTTTATATGACTAATAATAATATAATTGATCTTAAATATATAGTCTAAAGTTATATATACTTATATATTAAGTTATTATTTCTTAATGAGATATATAACTTGACTATAAAAAATTTTAATAAAAAATAAAAATAATTTTTTTATTTTTTAATTTCTATTTTTTAATTTTCTAAATTTAGCATAAATTAAAACTAAATTAAAATATTAAAAATAAAATAAATTTAATTTTAATAATTTAATTTAAAAATAACTATAAATAATAAAAATATTTTAAAGTTATAAGTTATATTTATTTTAAAGATAAAAGAAATTTGATAAATAAAATATATATTATATAAAATATTATCTTATTGAATTAAATTATATATTCTCTTCAAGCTTAGAAAGCTTTAATTTTGTATTAATCTTTAAGCCAATCTGCTTAAGAGATTTAGTCATTTTGCCGACTACCTTATTATCTGCTGAAAAAGATAAATAAGATTATATTATTAAACAATTAAAAAAAAAAAAAACGTATAAAATATTAACATACGTTTGAGTTTTAGCAACATCTGAGACTGGTTTTTGACATGAGTCCCCTGGTCACCAATGGTATTTTCTGAAGATAAACAGAGAATAAGCAAATATGTACAGATCTTAAGCAAATTTCTATTACGAAGATATAAACATAATATACCAAAGAGATTTGGCTCGGTCAAGGTCGTATCCTGCCTTGGAGATTCGGCGATAGATTGGACTCCTTCATACCCAATGTTGTCTGAATGTGCACGGGGTGAACGACAATAAGCATGATTCCGTCATACAGTTAAATAAATGCATTACACAGTTCGGACATACCGGCTACATTTAGCACCTCCAAGGTTGCAACCTCATTTTCTGAATATGAGCAAGGTGTGAGTAAATACGCATAGATTGTTCACATAGCTATTCACACAGTTCTGACATACCAAAAACATTCTGAGCGGAAGCAGTCTGGTTCTGATTCAGAGACTCGACTAGTATGTCGTTCTCATCAATCCCACTCCCTTTAAATAAACAGTGTATAAGCAAACGTGAATAGATCGTGAGCTTGATTCCATCACATAGTTATATATTGTGCTACACACAATATCAACATACTTTCGAGATTCAGTTCGGCATAGGTCACGTTCAACTTCAGAAACTTGACTAATTCACTTCTCTGCTCGTCGCCGATGTCGTTGCCTAAAGATGAAGGAATAGTGATGAGCGAAAACGCATAGATCTTAAATGCTGTAAAGCAGCTGTACAAAATGCATCACCCAGCTACAGCAAACCTCGGAGATTCAGCTCAATCAAGGTCGTGTTCTGCTCCAGAGACTTGGCTAGGGAGCTTGCTCCCATGTCGCCAATATTATTATCTTTAAAATGACCAGGAGATGAGCGATGGCGAGATTGATTTCATCAAATAGGTGAACACAAAGCATCACACAGTTCCGACATACTTTCGAGATTCAGCGAAGTCAAGGTTGTGTTCTGCTTCAAAGACTCAGCTAGGAAGCATGCCCCGGAGTTGTTAACGTGGTTGTCTGAACGTGAAAAAGGGGTGAGTGAATATGCCTTGATTCCATCAAGCAGCTGAACACAATTTATCACACAGTTCATACTAGCGATATTCAGCCAAGTTAAGGTTGTGTTCCGCTTCAGAGGCTTGGCTAGGGAGTATGCCCCATTGGAACCGATGTGGTTGTCTGAAGAGGAAAAATTGATGAGCGAACACATCTTACACAACGAATGACACACTTCCCACATACTTTTGAGATTCAGCGTGGTTAAAGTTGCATTCAGATTCAGAGATTTGGCTAGGTAGCGTGCCCCTACAGGGCCGATGCAGTTGTCTGAACAAAAGCAAGGAATGAGCGAACATTCATATAACATGAGAACGATACCAACAGGCTTTTTGTACACAATGTGTCACACAGTTCTGACATACTCCCGAGATTCAGCACAGTCAAGGTCATGTTATTCTTCAGAGATTTGGCCAGGGCGCACACACTATCGTTACCGATGCTGTTGTCTGAACATGACCATGGGATGAGTGAACGCACACAAATCGCGAGCTTGATTCCATAACACAGTGCATACAATGGATAACACAGTTCCGACATACAATTGAGATTCAGCACTCTCAAGGTTCTATTATGCTCCAGAGCCCTGGCTAGGTCGAGAACCCCGATATTGCAAATCCTGTTATCTGGAGATGGACAAGGAATGAGTGAACGCGCACAGATCAAAAGCTCGATTTCAACACAATGCATCACACGATTCTAACATACAATCGAGTTTCAGTTCAGTCAAGGTCGTGTTGTTCTTCAGAGACATGGCTAGGTTGGAAGCCCCTTTGTCACCTATATTGCTGGCTGAACAATAATAATGGATGAACGAACATGAATAGGTCGTGAGCATCATCCCATCACGTAGCTGCACACAGTACATAACACAGTTTCGACATACAAGAGAGATCCAGTGTGGTCAAGGCCATGTTCTGTTCCAGATATTTGGCTAGAGAGCATGCCCCTATGTCACCGATGTGGTTTCCTGAACATGATGAACAAGGGATGAGGGGACAAGCACACAGAGAATGGCCTTGATTGCATAAAGCAGCTGCAGACCGTGCATGACACAGCACCGTCATACCTTTCAGATTCAGCGCCTTAAAGGTCATGTTTAAACACAGAGAATCGGCTAGGGCGCTTGTCCCTTCGTCACCGATGCCGTTGTCTGAACAAGAACAAAGGATGAGTGAATACGCTGAGAGCTTGATTCCATCAGGTAGCAGTACACAATTCATCACAAACATACACTCGAGATTCAGCGAGACCAAGGTCGCATTCTGCTCCAGAGACTTGGCTAGGGCGTCTGCCCCCCCGTTGCCGATGTAATTGTCTGAACATGAACAAAGGCTAGTAAACACAACGAGCTTGATTCTATTTCGCAGCTGCACACAATGTATCACACAGTTCGGACATACTACTGAGATCCAGCTCGGTCAAGGTAAGGTTCTGAGCCAGGGAATTGCCCACCTCGTCGCTGATGCTGTTGTCTGAAAACGAAGAGATGAGCGAGCATGCATAGATCATGAGCTTGATTCCATCACACAGCTTCACCACAAAATACATTACACGTTGTGACATACAATGGTAATTCTGTGGGGTGGAGGTCGTGTTCGTCCGAGAATCGGCTACGGCAAAAGCTACTTCCTCGCTGATGTTGTCATCTGAACATATACAAGGGATGAGAGAAGACGCACAGATCATGAGATTAATTCCATTACCCAGCTCATACAGCACATCACACAGTTCCGACATACGATCGTCATTCCGCGTGGTAAAGTTCGTATTCTGCTTCAAAGACTCGGCTAGGGCGCGTGCCCCCTCGTTGCTGATACCATTGCCTGAACATAAACAAGAGAAGAGCGAGCATGCACAAATCAAGAGCTTGATTCCATTATGCAGTTGAACACAATACATCGACAGTTCCAACATACCTCCGAGATTCAGCTTCATCAAGGTCGCGTTATGATTCAGAGACTCGGCTAGAGCGGATGCCCCCTCGTTGCCAATTCTGTTGTCTGAACATGAACAAGGGAAGGGCACAAAATCATTGGTCGTAGGCTTAATTCTACACGGCTGCACACAATACATCATACAGTTCCCACATACCACAGAGATTCAACGTGGTTAACGTCTTGTTCTGCCTCAGAGACTCGGCTAAGACACTTGCCCCCCTCTGGTCAATCTTATTCCCTTAAAAATAATAAACAAGAGTTGAGCAAACACGCACAGATTATGCGCTAGATTGTATCAATAATACTTCGCATAGTTCCAACATACTTCCGAGATTCAGCACGGTTAAAATTGTGCTCCCCTGTAGAGACCCGGCTAGGGCTTCTGCCCCATCGTAGCTGATGCTGTTATCTGAACATGAACAAGGGAACGCACAGATGGTAAACTTGATCCCGTCATGCAGCTATACACAATGCATCATACAGTTCCAACATACAATCGAGATTCAGTGTGGTCAAGGTGATGTTGTCCTGCAAAGATTTGGCTAGTGTGCGTGCCCCGTCGTTGCCGATGCTGTTGTCTGAATATGACGAAGGAATAAGCGAAAATACACGGGTGGTAGGCTTAGCTTAGTCCTATCACGCAATGCATAATTCAGTTCCGACATACAATCGAGAATCAGCTCGGTCAAGCTCATTTTTTTCCTAAGAATATCGGCTAGGGCGCATGCTCCCTTGTCGCCTATGCTGTTTTCTGAATATGAAGGAGGGATGTGCAAATATGCACAGATGGTGAGCTCGGTTTTATCACGTAGCTGCACATAACTGTTCCGACATACTTCCGAGATTCAGCGTGGTAACAGTACTGTTCAATTTCAGAGCCTCAACTAGGGTGCATGTGCCATCGTCGCCGATGCCGTTGTCTGAATATGAACATGGGATGAGTAAACACGCCCAGATCGTAAGCTTGATTCTGTCACACAGCTACACACAATTCATCATACAGTTCCGACTTACAATCGAGGTTCAGCGTGGTCAAGGTCATGTTCTGCCTCAGAAACTCGGCTAGGGTGCTTACTCCCTTGGGGCCAATCTTATTACCTTAAAATGAACAAGGGATGAGGGAACACGCACAGATCGGGAAGTCAAATTGCATCAGTAACATCACATAGTCCCGACATACTTTCGAGATTCAGCGTGGTCAAGGTCATATTCTGCTTCAGTAACTCTGCAAAAAAACACACATATTGTGAGCTCGATTCCAGCACGCATCTGCACACAATACATCACACAGCTCCCACATACCTTCGAGATTCAGCGCGGTCGAGGTCGAATTCCCATTCAGAAAGTCGGCAAGGGAGCCGATGCTGTTGTCTGAACAAGAGCGAACACGCTCAGATTGTGAGCTTGGTTCCATCACGCGGCTACACACAATGTTTGACACAGTTCCGACATACGTTTGAAATTCAGCGTGGTCAAGGTCCTTTTACGCTGCCGAGCCTCTGCTATGGCGCGTGCCCTCTTATCGTTCATACTGTTGTCTGACAAGAACAACCGATGAGCGAACAGATTGTGAGCTTGATTCCATTATGCCGCTGAACACAATACATCACACAGTTCTGACATACTACCTAGATTCAGCACGATAAAGAGTGTTTTCTTTTTCGAAGACTCGGCTAAAGCGTCTGCCGCCTCGTGGCTAATCTCATTCCCTTAAAATGGATGAGCAAACACGCACAGATCGTGAGCTTGATTCCCCTACGCAATTGCACATAATCACACAGCTCCAAACATACTTTCGAGATTCAGGTCCGTCAAGGTCGTGTTCTGCTTCAGAGACTCGGCTAGGGCGCGTGCCCCTTCATCGCCAATGCTATTATCTTTAAATTGAACAGGGTATGTGCGAACACGCACATATCGTGAGCTTTAATCCATCACGCAGCTGCACACAATGCTTCACACAGTTCTGACATACTAGAGAGATTCAGGCCTGTCAAAGTCGTGTTCTGCTTCAGAGACTCGGCTAGGGCGCGGGCCCCCTCCTCGTCAATGCTATTATCTTTAAAATGGACAGGGCACGCACATACCGTGAGCTTCATTCTATTACAGAGTTGCACACAATGCTTCACAGTTCTGACATACCGGAGATGTTCAGCTCGATCAAGCTCGTGTTCTGTTTCAGAGACTCGGCTAGGGCACGTGTCCCCTTCCCACCAATGCCATTATCTTTAAAATGAACAGGGCATGAGCGAACACACACATATCGTGAGTTTTATTCCATCATGTAGCTGCACACAATGCTTCAGAGAGTTCTGACATACTTTCGAGATTCAGATCGATCAAGGTTGTGTTCTGCTTCAGAGACCCGGCTAGGGCGCGTGCCCCCTCCTCGCCAATGCTATTATCTTTAAAATGAACAGGGCATGAGAGAACACGCACAGATCGTGAGCTTCATTCCATCATGCAGCTGCAAACAATGCTTCACATACGGAAGAGATTCAGCTCGGTCAAGGTCGTGTTCTGCTTCAGAGACTCGGCTACGGTGCGTGCCCCCTCCTCGCCAATGCTATTGTCTTTAAAATGAACAGGGCATGAGCAAACACGCACAGATCGAGCTGTAGCTGCACACAATGCTTCACAAAGTTCTGACATACAGGAGAGATGCAGCGTGGTCAAGGTCATATTTTGCTTCAGAGACTCGGCTATGGCGCGTGCCCCTTCCTCGCCAATGCTATTATCTTTAAAATGAACAGGGCATGAGCGAACACGCACAGATCGTGAGCTTCATTCCGTCAAGTAGCTGCACACAATACTTCGCACAGTTCTGGCATACTTTCGAGATTCAGCTTGGTCAAGGTCGTGTTCTGATTCAGAGACGCGGCTAGGGCGCATGCCCCTTCCTTGCCAATTCTATTACCTTTAAGATGAACAGGACAGGAGCGAAGACGCACAATCGTGAGCTTTATCATATCAGCCAGACAATACTTCACACAGTTCTGTCATACCGTAGAGATTCAGGTAGGTCAAAGTCGTGTTTTGCTTCAGAGACTCGGCTAGGGCGCGTGTTCCCTCCTCGCCAATGCTATTAACTTTAAAATGAACAGAGCATGAGCAAAAAAAAAAACACACGGATCGTGAGCTTCATTCCATCACGCAGCAGCACAGAATGCTTCACACAGTCCGACATACAGTAGAGATCCAAGTAGGTCAGTGTCGTATTCTGCTTCAGAGACTCGGCTAGGGCGCGTGCCCCCTCTTCGCCAATGCCGTTATCTTTAAAACGAACAGTGCATGAGCGAAACGCACAGTTAGTGAGCGAAGACGCACAGATGGTAAGCTCCATTCCATCATGCAGCTGTACACAATGCTTCACACAGTTCTAACATACAGGAGAGATCCACCTCGGCCAAGGTCGTGATCTGCTTCAGAGCCTCGGCTAGGGCGTGTGCACCCTCGTCGCCAATCCTATTATCTTCAAAATGAATAGGTGATGAATACGCACAGATTGTGAGCTTCATTCCATCGTGCAGCTGCACACAATGCTTCACACAGTTCTGACATACTGTAGAGATTGATCTCGATCAAGGTCGTGTTCTGCTTCAGAGACTCGCCTAGGGCGCGTGCCCCTATTTCACCGATGCCGATATCTAAACGTGAACATGGGATGAAGGAAACTCAGATATTGAGCTTGATACCATCGTGCTGTTGCACACATAGTTCTGACATACCATGGAGATACAGCGTGGTCATGGTCGGAAGCTTGGCAAGAACGGACACGAGCAGCTCCACAATCTCGACGTGCCCGTTCTTCGAGGCAAAGTGAAGCGGCGTCGATCCTTCTTTGGTCTTGGCGTTGGCGTCCGCCCCGAACTCGAACAAGAGCAATTTCGCGATTTCGACGTGTCCATGAAGCGCAGCCTGATGAAGCGGCGTCCATCCATGGTCGCTCTTGTTATTTGAGTCCGCCTCGTACTCGACTACGAATAACCATACAATCTCGGTGCAGCCGCTGATTGCGGCGTGTTGCAGTGGTGTGTTACCATACCTGTCCCTTGGGTATTTGTTAGCATCAAATTCAAATAAGAGAGACTCGATGATGTCAATGTGGCCCATCTTTGCGGCCCAGTGCAGCGGTGTGTAACCGGCTCTGTCCCTCACATTGACATCGGTGTCGGGGTGTTGCATCAGTGATTTCACCATTGCCACATCACCAACTTTTACCGCGCGATGTATGAGAGGAAGAGAAAGATCAAACATCGCCGTCGCTGTCCGATTTTTACTCTTATTTTTCCAAAAATCTGCTTTCTTCAAGTCCTTGTTGACACCATTGCCCCACCTGTAACACCATGCGAGCTCGCTTTGTGCTCGTTCGTTTCCTGATTCTACAGCCTTTAAGTACATATCGAATGCCTTCTTCTCGTCTGGATTTACCCCGCATCCTCCTTGATAACATGCAGCAAGCGTTAACTGCGCCTCCACATGACCGTTGTCCGCAGCCTTAGTGCACCACTCAATTTGCATTGCTAGATCATTTGCAACGCCAAATCCTACTCCGTAGCACAGGGCAGTGTAGAATTGAATTTCTTTGTCGTTGAGTATGGCAGTCTCATCTTCGGGATACTGGTGGTTGAGGAAGTCGTGTAGCCGGGGATGCAGGCTATAGAACTCTCTGTCTCCCTTGATAATCTTGGGACGCCATTCACCAATCATTGGGTCTTCCTGGTATTTCCGGACGTTTAGCCAGCTTCGTTGCCAAAGTCTGTGTAAATTGTCCGACACAGACGATCCACTCCGGTCATCATCCTTCAAAGTCCTGCTGACGAGGGTTGATGTAAATGGAACTTTCCACCCCCTCAACTTAACCAGGAACGCTTGAAGCGTACGGTCCAAGGAGTCGAAACTGTCCTGGATGCAAGCGTTCATCGATTTGTGGCGTTCATTAATAAATTCCTCGTTCACCGCGTCCCGAAGCCGTTCACGGGCCTTGGTGATGAATTCTTTGATAGGTTCCATGCTGTTATCAAACAGACCTCCAAGAAGTCGAAGCGACAATGGGTGACCGTCGGTTACGATGCTAAGCTCCTTTACGCTTTGGTCTGCATCCTCCATTTTCGAGCGCTGAGGAATCCAGTGTCGAAAAACCTGTACGCCTTCGTGTGGTGGCAAGCCAGCGAGATCAATCAAATACTCATCAGGCCAACCCAACGCGATTCTTGACGTTGCGAGAATTTTGACATTTTCTGGTAATCCCTTGAAAAAATTTATCAACGCCCTTGCCTCCCTTTTCGTCTCATCGTTTCCATTTTCCATCGCTTGTTTTAGGTCTTCCATATTGTCGAGATAGAGTAAAAATGTCGTTTCGCCTTCCAAATTTTCAAGGACTCGAGACAGCTGTTCTTTATCCTTTAATCCATTAGTTGCAATAGTGAAAAACTTTGCGATGTTTCGGATCACTTGACTTGCTCTCGGTGGTCCAGCGAGAGATAACGCAAGAGCGTCACCAGAGTTGAAATGTTTGAAAACCTGAAGCGCCAACGACGTTTTACCTATCCCGCCGAATCCTTTTATGGTGATATAACGTTCAGAGCCTTCGAGAAGTTTGACCAATTTTTCGAGATCCTCTGTGCGCCCAATGAAAGGTCCTTCCATGCGGACGCCATCGTTATGTTTACGATAATTCTTCTTCGTTACGTTTTCGTGTTGTTTATTTTCTTTCGAAGCTGTTGGTGGTTTGAAAACAACTCTGTTAGTTTCCATTCAATCTCTATTACAAGAGGTTTACTAATAATTCGGATAATAAACTATTGTATAATAATTTTATGAAAATGGTATGAAATGTAAACTTACCGGATGGAGCCTCCATCCTAATTATCCAGTGCGTCTCTAGATCGGCTCCAAGAATTTTGGCAGCTTCCGCCAGAAATGAAGTAGTCCTTCCTGCTTGTTCTTCAGACGTCTCATCGGTATGGCTCAAACACAGAATGAAAGGAGCTTGTGTTTCTTTTATAACATCCTTAATTTGATCTCTGCCGAACTGAGGAAAGCTGTCATGGTTGCCTTTGGACATGTTGTATATGAATACAACCAACGGCTGGTATGATGCATGGTGCTGCTTGTCGGCATTGGCGGCGCCTTGTTCGTTGATGCCCGGAATATCGAAAATTTTATGTCCCGAACTTTCGATCGAGTAGTAGCATATGCCAAAACCCCTGGTGTTCGTCTTCCTATAGCTCTTGGCTTGAATGTTTCGGAGTTGCCATTTCAGCACCATTGATTTCGCTGTAATAAAAATGAGTAGATTTAGAGCAAGTACGTTTGAGATACCCAAATCATCTCATTTCAGTACATTACTCACCATGTGACGTTTTGACCACGCCAATTACAAATGTATCATTGAACAAGCCAGGGATCGGCAAACGTAGGTGGATTTTCAACATAGAATTGCATAGTTTCGCGCCTTCCCTAAGAGCGAATTGAATACTGTATTCTTCAACCTTTTTCGACGCCAATCCACGACTGCATAATTGTTGAAGGCTCTTCGCGATTGTCTCACTAGAATCGATTCCTAATTCGGATGTATCAACGCACTCAACAAAATGACGGACGAATTCCAGCACTCCATCTGTAATTGGCCCAGTGAAGAGAGAACACATATACAATAGTTGGCGCTCCAGCGTTGGAATCATGTCGATCGTTGGTCGGAAAAGAGTGCCGAGGTTTGTACTTTCATTCGAGTCATACCCCAGCAATGTACTGCCGTGCTGTCGAACGAGTTTCCCAAGTGACACCTCGCGATGTTGTAGGAGGCAAACAGCACGGGCAAGTGATTTCAGACAGAGTGGGTGCCCGTCTACGAGCTTGACGAGGTCCTGCAGCAACTGCGCGGTGTTTTCCTCCGTCTCCATCCTCTTCTTTACTTGATAGTCAAGATTTAGAATAAACAACTCGATGCCACCGTCATTGGTCATACCAGAGAGAGGCATACTCATTTCACCCGCCCAGCCCAGAGGTTCAGTCGCCGTTGCAAGAATTTTGACTGCACCATTCAATGCAAATCGGCGTAGCCAATCTCGCAGCTTCACACAATTCTCGTCGCCCTTTTCTGCGATCAAGATATCGGCATGATCAAGGACCAACAAACACGTCGGATGGCCCGCGAATTCCTTGATGATGGCTGATCCGAAGCGCTGAACGTCGTCGCCGTCGCCGCTACCCAGAATCTTCAATAACGACTGGAATTTATGCGGGAATATGACCTCGACAAGCCACTTAAGATATTCGATGACCGACATTTCCATGCGATCGAAACGCCAAGCGAAGATCCCACCAGGGAAGAGATGGGCTGTCCGTCTTATTGCTTCCATGGCCAACGCCGTCTTGCCCTGGCCCCGGATACCGTTAATGGTGTACAAGATATAGGAATCCGTTTGGCGATTTGCCATCCTTCTCAAAACGTAGCCCAAATCGATAAGCTCCTGCTTGCGTCCGCGGAAAGTCGAAGTTGTCATAAATTCGAGGTTGTGTGCGGGCATGTGAAGATCGACCATGGGCTTGCCCTCCTCGCATTCGAACGCGCCATCATCTTCTCGAAACCTTGACGAGTAAAGAATTATGGCACCGGGGATATAGTCTCTTTGTCTGGGGTCAGCAATACCATTGAGAAACACACGCGCCCTCCACATCGCCTTCTCGACTGAGAAGCCGCCAGCCAGCAACTGGTAGAACTTGGACTCGAAATAGCGAGCGAAGTCGTCTGGTAGGGAACAGAACGAGCCGACGGTGTAGGGAACGCCGTGCTCGAGTAGAATTCGGGCGACGTCGCGAGTATCGCAAGCAGATAAGTATGCGAGTCGCAGGTTCTTGGGTATGCTGACGAGGCGTAATGTATCAATGTATTCGGGCCCTCCAGTCTGATTATGTTCGAAAATGAGGGTCCTTGATCCCTTCTCCGCAGCGCAGTGTCCCATGAAATGAAGCACTGTGGCAGTCTTGGGTTTATTCATGAGCAACGCGTCCATGCGGTCAATGGTTGGCGGGAAAACGCGCTCCAATAATATTTTTTTCGTGTTGGAATGGTGTCCGTCGATGAAATTTTGGAACTGATCGCATAGATGCAAATCAGGGAGGTTGGTATGGTCTGGCAGGATGACAGGGTCCGGCACCACGGCGACAATGCGCAGCGGAAGCTTCGGCAGCTGGAGTTCAGTCGGTTTGTGAACTCTGGCGAACATGCATTGGTGGACCAGGTACTCTGTTCTCCACGCATATTCCCAAGGGATAGTGTCGAGGTCACCGTCGCCGTTGAGATTGAGCAAGACCCGACCGGTTGGTTGAGACAAAATGGCATTCTGCAGCAATTCGCATGCGGGGCTGTCCCCTTCGGAAAAGAGGGCTCTGAACAACAACTTGCCATATCTTATAAGCTTCGAGGTTGGGGGTTTTTGGTCGAAGACCTCAACGGCGATGTCTCTACCAGCCAGGCATTGTTTCAGGTCGAAGAAGTGGCTGTAACTGAATTGGGCCTTGGCACCGTCGGTAGCAGAAACCTTGACGTGAACTCTGATTTCGCCCGGATTATCAATTGCAGTGTCCCTGGACTCGCCCGGATCGTCCGTCACAGTGTCAGTCGCAGTATCCTTGAACAAAGATATTTGCATGTTTGGGAAGTGTGTGTGTTATGGTATAAAAGGATAGTGTGTGTGTGTTGGTATAAAAGGATGCCGTTGCCTTTGAGGCGCGCTTCTTACTGCGCCGCGGTCTCTGGATATATATATACCGGGATACAAATTTGTAATGGCTGGTCATCTGGGTTCCTTGGCCCCGTGGCCTTGTCTTTTTATTATTATTATATAATACAAAGATGAACCCAAATCCTTCGCCCGTTCGCACCCGTACGCATACGGTGTGCGAAGTTTTCAAGATTTGCCGAAATCGGGGGTTGTCTTAAGCGTCGATAGTCACAACTCGGCAGTGACGGAATTATTTTTAGTTAAGTTATTTAAAAATTCAGAGATTGTTACATATGAACATAATTGGAATATATCTCACTCCGATTTTGAAGCTGTAAATTTTTCTGAAAAGCTATTATGCAGGTCTTTCTAACAAGCCTAATATCATTAAAATCAGATGTTTTTTTTATCAAGATATAATGAAAAATGTCCATTTGAAATTTCTAACTTGATTTATGTCTAATTTCAAAAAAAAAAAAAAAAAAAAAAAAAAAAAAAAATTATCTTTAGAAGCTGTATAAAATATTTGATATTGATAGCAAAAGACATACTAACTCTGAGATGACTGTATTTATCTTCTGCACTAGCAGAATCTCTCTTACTGATGTTTCAGAAGATATATTGAAAAAAATCTACAAGTTTCATATCTAGTATAAAAATTCATTAGTGATGAGGTTCTTACTGTAATATTAAGATTAAAAAAGAATAAGACACCACTTAGCCTTACTATTACTGAGTGCTACTATTATTTCTTTACTTATTATTTGATTTCTTATTATTATATTTTCTATAAATATATATATATGAAAATTAGTTACTTATATCAGTTCATTGAATAGTATTTCAGCAACTTTTTACTGAGAATAGATTTGAAGTTTACTAGAATATATATCTTTCTCTGCTACTATACTAATTATAAGGTTTTGGTAGGCAATCTTCTAAGTCTTCTTTCTCTTACTTTTATCTTCTCTATCTTAAGTTAGTTTACTATATCTATAAGAATATAGTGAGAGAGAGACAATGGTGATAAGTTGTCCCTTTATTAGTATTAGATTAGTACTTTCTTTACTTTTTTACAGTTTTTAATATCTCTGGCTATATCTGAAGTATACTTATTTTGATATAATATCTTCTTTCTTTTGCTGTCATCAATGAGATATTATTATAATATATTACAAACTATATAGAGAGTTGGCTGATCTTAGATATTAAGTATCAGTATAAGTTATCTATAAGTTATCAGTATTTATGATAGAGCTCTCTGAGCTTTAGTAAGCTTTTCAGTAAGTATAGTTCTGATGTAGATAACTATTTTTTAAGTGGTATTAGGATAGGAGAGGAGATGATTATTACAGATAGATAAAAGAGTAATAATAGTAAACTAGTCAGATATTAGACTGAGAGTAGTTATTGAGATTAGAGTAGGTATTATATATCTTAATAGGGCCTTTTGATTAACTAGCAGAGAGTGGAGTAATATTGTAAGAGGGTTGCTTTTTAGGGTAACCATTACGTAGTTCTGGAAGGGTTTTCTGGAAGTTCTGGATATTCTGGAAGACTGTTTTCTTATAGTCAAGATCAATTTCATATGGAGTACATCCTCTATGCTTATTGATTTCTAGATTAGGTTGACGTCTCAACCAAAGTCCTTTTTCAGACTAGTTCTGAATGTTCAGGATTTTCCATATTTCAGGAAGTTCAAGAAACTAAGACCAGCTTAGTTGAATTGGTGTATCGCTGCAGACAATACCCAATTAGGAAATTTTGTGATGGGGTTAGGAGTAGGATCTAATGGGGAGCAGATTTACTTAAAAGTAGTTTGTGGGTTATTAAATAGGTTTATTTACTATTTATGATATTACTACACTAGGAGTAGTTGTGTGAAGGGATATTGTGGGGAGGTGCTCAGAAGTTGTATTCAGATTGTTCAGTGTTCAAGTTTGAGATTCTGAGGTCTGGGGGAGGGGGTATTTATACTAGTGAGGGGCTATCTAGACTATGCTAAATATGGATGTAGCACTAAGTGCTTTGCTGAGTTGGAATGCAGTCATGTAGTACAAGTATAATCTGACATATCAAGAGATCGTCTGACTGCTGAGTCAGTTCACAGTCATGTTGTACAAGGCTAATCTAACTATACTATAGCTGCTAAGCTATTTATAGGTTTAGGTACTGTCTGGATAGTCTTTGATGACATCACTATTGATGACATCATCACTGGCAAAGTCTGAGCAGTTTTCTGACTTCTGACATCATCAGTTTCAAGGTGTTGTCACTTCTATCTCTTGCAAGATTAAGGCTGTCCTTGGTAGCAGTGGTTGTATAAGGATAACAGGTCTTAGTTCTCTTTTTTTTTGATCTGCTGGCGCATTTGCGAGGACTGGCCATTCTTGTCTAGGGCAAGGGCTCTTAATGTTGTAGCTGGGGGTTCGAACCTCTCAGAAATGATATTTTCTGTAATCTGAGGCAATTTCTAGTAGTAATATCTGTCACGTAGATGGCTTGAGATTGGTTTCGACATTGTCGGCTTTCTTGAGTTCAGATGAAGCATCCATCACTCTCTAATAGAGGTGACACAGATAGAGCAAACAGAGTTGTTCAAATGCATTTTGCTTCCACTAAGTAATGAGGTCTTGTATAGTCATAGTGTATCTTGGTCTTGAATTGATAAGTGCAGTTCGTAAACCTTTTGGTAGATGAGATAGAGTTCTTCTTATCTCAATTTGAGTTTGGTACTTTCGGTTTTCTTTTGTAATAGTATAGTATACCAAACTAGTTATAGCGGTTCAGAGTCAGTCTTATAGTTATAGTACTTCTTCTAGTATTCTTGTATCTTGGCAGTGGGTTCTCGTGCTTGCTGGTGTATTTCATGTAACCAGATGATCTCTTGTTTTGTAGTCTCGCATGTGGTTTCCAAATTAGTTCTAAAGATGCCATGCGATTTTGGTGGCTTAGAGGTTGTGCACTTACAAATATAGTGATCAGTATCCTGGCTATATTTAACTAAAATTGAGAACTGATATAGTAATTCCATCAAGCTCTACAGACTTGAGGAGTGGGACCTTTCTCATTTAATAGTATTTGACTAGAACTAAGAGTTGATATAGTAATATGATTGAGACCTATAGGTTTAAGAAGTGGAAGTGGAATCTTTTTAGACCTTAGTCTATATATTAGTTCTTTTGAGAGAGTCTTATATATAAGTCTTTTACTTATCTGCTATAAATCTATTCTACTTCTTATTAATTGGTTAGAGAGTTTTTCTTTTATCTTTGACTTTTGTTTAGAGTCAAGAGAGATATTGTTCAGTTCTGACATTACTGAATCCAATATATAGGTGTGCTCTCATGATCTCAGACTGCTGATCTAGTTCTAATAAATAGATAAGTCTGATCTATATATCATTAGAACAGAGATATATAATACTGCCCTTATATAGCTAGAATAGTGAGACTGCTAGTTCTCTTTATAGCCTAAGAACAATAGGAAGATAGTACTCAGAGAGGGGGGGGGGGAGAGTGGAG
>RBNI01002973.1:0-16996 GCA_003990745.1 Jimgerdemannia flammicorona
ATAAAAAAAAAAAAAAAGATGTGATGGCTGATGGTCAGGGGGGGCAGGGGGTCCCAATGCAGAAGGGGGACCTGGCAGATGGTGTGACAGGACTGGTGGTGGCACCATTACTCAAGAAGTCGATCTCGGAGTTTGCGGTGACCTTGTGCTTCAGGGGCTTGGCGGTGATGGCGAGGATGGTCTTGGGGCTTATTTTGAGGCAGGTGGCTGGTGTGGCCTCGGTGAAGTTCTTGAAGGGACTGGAGGGGGTTGAGGTGGGCTTTGAGGAGGCCAGCCTTCTGGACAAGGCCATGAAGACTGGAGTGGTAGTTGGGGAGGTGGTAGTTCCCATGGTGAGGTGCTTAAGGTGGGACCCCAGGGTGGTATAGCTTCTGGTGAGGGGGGTGCCCATGGTGACTAAGGAGGAGACTAGGAGGAGGGTAGAGGAGGTAATGGTAGAGTATGGGGATGTGGTGGATATTGGCTTTCAGCTGTGGGAGGGGACAACTTTCAGGACCGGTGATGTCGATGTCAGGATTTGGTTGGCAGGGAAGGAGGCCACAGGGAAGACAAGTGACTGGCCCTCAGTGCTGATGTGGGGGGCTATTGTCTGCAAGGTGTTGAGGGTGAAAGGGAGTGAAGAGGAGGAGGAGGACTTGTTGGAGGTGCTGGAGGAGTTGAGTGGTACTGTGGAGAGAAGGGCAAAGGCCTGGAAGCTGTATGAGGAGTCAGCGCATCTGGAGGTTGTGGGAGGGAAGCGTATCTGTATAGATAAGAAGCAGTGGGAGCAGGCCCAGAGATGCAAGAGGCAGAGAGAGCTATTGGCAAGTATGACAGGAGAGGTGAAGAAGACAATAGTTGGAGCTGAGGAGTCTGGAGGCACTGAAGCCAGTGTCTGGGCTGGGAAAGGAGGAGAGGAGGTGGAGGCAAAGGAGGCAGGGGCTGGGGGGGTGCTGGGCAAGGACCCTTTTGCTGATGGTACCTTCGAAGTATGGGAGCCGGAGTTAAATGCCACCCCCCCCCCACTTATCAGAAGGGGCCCAGTTGGGAAGAGAGGGATGATGGAGGATACAAGGATGCAGGGGGCCCAGCAGGTGCGATTTGGGGTTCCTGATGTGGGGCAAGAGGGTCAGGTAGTGGCAGTTGGTGAGGACGAGCTAGTGGATATTCCTGAGGAGGAGTGGGATGAGGCTGCCAGTGTAGGAGCTGATACTATGATGCTGGAAGCAGGGCAGCCAGGGACCCCAGGAGGGAAGGAGGTGGGGAACCTGTTGTGGATGCATAAGGTGATGGATAATCTTGCAGCAGAAGCTTTGGGAGAAGTGGACTTGCAAGCGATACCTGAGGAGTATTGGACAAGGATTCTGCATGGTGATGGAATGGTGGAGGCACTGAAGGTAGAGATTCTGAGTATTTTCCTGGAGGAGGAGGGGTATGAGGTTGATGAGGTGAGGAGGGCTGAACTTGGGGTAGTTGCCAGTAAGCAGGCGGCCTACTGCTGGGTAGAGCAGCATAGTTTGCGGCTCTGGTGGGAGGCCTGTCTAGAGTATTGCGAGGAATTTGAGAAGCATGAAGATGGGGCAATGGTAGAACTTCTGGGAGCATTGGCAGCACAGAAAGCAGAGGAGAGGGAGCTGGCTGCTGAACATGACTTGGACTTGGTGCAGGAGGAGCGGACTGCAGACTTGTAGAGGATGGGATCATGATATATCATTATTCCTTATGAACAGTACAACCAACATTTTCTCTTTGAATGTGAATGGGCTAAGGGGCTCTGGGCAGTGCAAGAACATTTTTACTTGGCTCAAGGAATTGGAGACTGATCTCTTTTTACTGCAGGATGTTTGATGTGAGGATGAGGATGATTGGGTAGAGTGGACTAGGGAATGGGGTGGGGCCACTGCTTGGTTTGGAAAGGTAGCAATTTTGGTGAGGAAGAGTAGAGGTGAATTGGGGGAAATCAGGAGCTGGGGTGATCGCTTGGTCTGGGGAGATTGGCATCGGTCAGGGTGGGAATTAGTGAAGGTGGGCTCTTGCTACAGCCCTGTAGCTAGGGGTGAGAGGACTGCATGGATTAGGGAGCTGCTGGAGGAGGGTATTCTCTCATCTTTCTCTGCTACAATTCACGTTACACACACTTTTACAACACACTTTCAAGTCGTTTATTGGAGTAAGATACTAAGAAGATGTCAAGCAGCAAGCAAGCCAAGGTGCGTACCAGGTCGGGTGGACCTGAGGCTTTCGACTGGCAGCATGTTGGGAGGAGACATAGACTGGGGATGGGGTCTTTTGGTGGATCGAGTGGACTGGGCAGCTCGGGTAGTAGTGGCGGCACTGGTGGGGGGGCAGGAGGGCAGCAGGGGCAGAGCTTTGCAGATATGCTGAGGACTGGGGGTTGGCCATTGTGAGCCCGCAGGGATCAGGCTGGAGGAAAGGGGAAGCACAAGGCTGAGAATGCTGAGGGAGCTAGGCCTTCGCTGGTGGGAGGTGGGGGAAGTGGAGGGACTGCTGGGGGTAGTGGTGGGACTGCTGATGGGGGCGTGATGGCGAATCTGACAAAAAAAAGAGATGTGACGGCTGATGGCCAGGTGGGGCAGGGGTTTCTGATGCAGAAGGGGGACCTGGCAGATGGTGTGATAGGGCTGGCGGTGGCCCCGTTACTCAAGAAATTGATCTTGGAGTTTGCAGTGACCTTGTGCTTCTGGGGCTTGGCAGTGACAGCAAGGATGGTTCTGGGGCTTGTTTCGAAGCAGGTGGCTGGGGTAGCTTCAGTGAAGTTCTTAAAGGGTCTGGAGGGGGTCAAGGTGAGCTTTGAGGAGGCGGGTCCACTGGATGAGGTGCTGAAGACTGGTGTTGTGGTTGGGGAGGTGGTGGTCCCCATAGTGTGGTGCTTATGATGGGACCCCAGGGTGGTGCAGCTTCTGGTGAAAGAGGTGCCCATGGTGACTAAGGAGGAGACAAGGAAGAGGGTGGAGGAGGTGATGATTGAGTATGGCGACATAGTGGATGTTGGCTTTCAGGTGTGGGAGGGGACTGCAATCAGGACGGGAGACGTGGATGTCAGGATTCGGCTGGCGGGTGTAATAGAGCAAACAGATGGGACGCGACGAATGACGAATGATCACGTGACCCGGCGATGACGTCATCATATAATCGAGCATGGCATACGAATGAATGAACGATGCGAAACGACATGGAAAAAACGATATCCAGCTTATCCTCAATAATCGGTGCCACAGCAACAGTTGCCACAGCTGCTGATCATTGCCTAGTAATTGAGGTCCTGAGCACAAAGATATTCTTTACCAAAAACCACCTGACAAAGGTCGTGATCACAAACCTCATTATAGTTACCAAATTAGTCACTCATACTTAGTCAGAAATTGTGGACCAACTTGTATAAATACCCCCCAGTTTCCATCTGAAATAAAGTAGTTTTTTAGTTCAGTCCTTGATACAAGAATTAAGTCCCCCCCACACACACACATTCTCCTGAGTCTTAGTAATGATATCTAAGTGACTCTAGTGTTTCTGACTAAACTCCAGAAGTCTAGCTAACTTCTGCCAGAACTGAGACCGGTATATAAATCCCCAAAGACTTAAGTAAACCCATTGAACCTAAATTCCAAGGCAAATTCAGTCTGTGCACAGCAAAGAACAAGACCCTCAAAATAGGGCACAAGAGAAAGACCTTTGAAAGATAAGGCACACAAGAAAGACCTTTGAAAGATAAGGTACTGCTGCTACAACTACTTAAAGTGAGTGCTTCCTCAACTGAAGGCTTCTTGGTACACATTGTGTACTAAGTTTCTAAGTAATAGTCTACTTCCCTAATTATCCAAAGGATAAGAGAGGGATAGAAGTGAGAGTTATTACAACTTGGTAGCAGCGGATTACCAGCCAAGAAGGCACCAAAGAACACACTCCTGAAGTTGGAATCAGACCAACCTTGGACAGGAGTAACCCCCAGAAACAACTGTGGATCCCCAAACCAGAGCCAGAGAAGCCCTTGCCATTAGGACCAGGTGGTACCAGGAAACCACAGACCTAAGGACCCACCAGCTGGTAATTGACCAGGCTTACAAGGATCTATACCAGACCTTTAGGACATACCACCCAGGACTTAGGAATATTGTCAGCCATCGTAGGTTCTATGAACTCCTCTGAGGACACATTGGAACCACTAGGACCCCAGAATCTACTACTGTAGCCACCCAGGATTTTTTAGATTATATCTCACCCCCTGCTGTAAGAGAAGCAGCTGCCGAGTGGATTGCCTCTGACAGTTATCATCATATCCCAACCAAGACCTCCCTCTACTATAGGCTAGTTGTATACTATGCCTCTGCTATAACCAGGTATGAAAATGAGCAAGCAGGCCACCCATCCCCTACTGCTGAACAAGGAGCAGGTCCATCTACTCAGCCAGAGACAGATATCCTCTTTGAAGGACCTAGTCAGTATGAGGATGCACTATCTCATCAGGGAAGGGAGTCAGATGAAGACTCTACAGGTTACCAGTCTGACGATAGTCAACGGGGAACAGCAGGCCTAAGAATCTACCAAGGAACCACAGAACAAGAAGATCAAACCCCAGAACCAACCCAGTCACCTATATAGAGGTTTGGTTTACCCTCTCTCATAGGACTCTTTGACTTAATATCCGGGAATCAAGTAACTCCAAGTCATACAGCACCACAACCCCACCAAGTAGAACAATCTTCAGGAGAATCTACCCCAACAGGCCCACCACCAATAGTCAATACAATGGTAGATGCCAACATTACAGCACTGACCACCCAGCTAGCAGCACTAGCAGGGATAGTAGGACAAATTACTGAGCAGAACAAACCAACCAAGACCTTATGAATCCCAACATTCAGTAGAAAGAACAGCGATATTGAAAACTTCATCAATGCAGTTGATACAGGCTACTGAGCAAACCAATGGAATGACAACCGAGTACCTACAGGAATGCTCACCAACAACCAGATCAACACCCTCTAACAACTGTTTGATACATCAGCAGCACAAGTGGAAACAGTAGCCACATTCTTCACTGGAACAGCAGCCAAATTCTGGCAAACCTTGGAACAACACCCAGTAACCTGGGAAGCCTGCCCTCAAGTCAATGGACAAGTACCTGGCAACAATAGACCAGGTTGGGATGACCATGAAGCAGGCTCAGGACTCAAGGCCTTGCTACTGACCAAATTTCGAAATGCGGCCTACATACAAGAAACTTGGAACAAACTATCCCAGATGAAGTTCCACAAGAATAGCGAAGAAGATCTAGAGACCTTTGCTACCAGAATGGATGCCTATCTCAAAACTGTTGGACTTACTTACCAGGAGAACAATTTGGCCATCAATGGTACCAGAGCCAACCATCTCTTTGCAGCCCTACCAGACTGGCTTACCCAGAAGATCAAGGAACAAGGTCTTCCCCAAGGATGCCCCCACTACTCATGGTGCTTTGCTCAAGTACAAAGAAGAGCCCACGAAATCCTTGCTGTACAAGCTCCACGAAATTAAGAACACAAGAAGGATAACCAGGATAGAAGTAATCCTACCAGGAGAAATGATCAAAGGAACCAGCGAAACCCCAGAGGACCCAGACCTCCCACTGAAGATGAAAAGAGATAGCTCCATGAAAAGGGATTGTGCTTCATCTGCAAGAAGGCAGGACATATCTCAGTTAAATGTCCTGAGAAGAGAAACAGATCAGCTGAACCCAGTAACCAGAACATTACTGTCATCGGAGAAGGTCCAGGAAAGAAGAACTCTGAGAATGTCATCAAAGTACAGAAGATATGGTACAAGGCTACCATCCCCACTAAGGCCCACCCAACTGATGCTGGATATGATCTCTACAGTAGTCAAGAACTCACCATCCCACCAAGTACCAATGCTACAGTGTGAACAGGAATTGCAATGCAAGCTCCCAGAGGTATATACATCCACCTTGCTGAGCGAAGTAGCCTAGCCAAAGAGTTCAACATTGGACTAGGAGGAGGAGTAGTTGACCAAGGATTTACTGGTGAAATCTATGTCATCTTGCGAAATTTTGGAGACATATCATTTGAAGTCAAAGTAGGCCAAAGAATTGCTCAAGCAATCATTGAAGAAATCCGTCAAGATCTCACAATTGAAGAAGTCCCCAAACTCTCCCAGACAGACCATGGCAAGAAAGGGTTTGGATCTACCAACAAACCTCCCAGTCAAAAGGTCACTACCATGAAGGAAAATGATGAAAACTAGTACAAGAGAATTGTAGATAGTTATGCACCATGTGGATGATGCCCTCATTCTATTCGAATATACTGTATAGAATATGTTGATGAATGCCATGCATGCCTCTCCAAAGTTTTCAAAATTCAATCCAAGAAATACCAAGCCCCACAGACTGAAGAATCCAAACAAGATAACCCTCCTTGTAAAGGATGGGGAGAAACTGACTTTGAGGAGACTGACAGCCATTGGGACAACAACAATGAAGATGAAGAGCTCAATACTATCAAGAAGGAGGACAGTTGCATCAAGTTCACAGGCCAAGTCCACAGACAGAATGTCAATGTCTTGCTTGATAGTGGTGCTACTGGAAACTACATCAGCACCAAGACCGCCAAGAGGATTGGAGCCTGAAGCAGACCAACTACTGAGAAAAGAAGTGTTACCTTCGGTGATGGAAAGACTGCTCCATTGACCAAGATCTGTGAAGATCTCTTGCTCAAGATTGGCAAATATTAAGAGAAGTTGGACTTTAGCATTGTAGATCTTCCAGGACAGGACATCATCCTAGGAAAAGCCTGGTTGACCCAGCACAACCCAGATATCAACTGGAGAACCAATGATGTTAACCTGACCCATGAGGGCAGAAAGATCACCCTGACACCTCAGGAAGGCACCAACCACCAAGGAATCGAAATCATCTCTGCCATTCAAATGAAGAGACTCTCTCGAAAAAAGGGAAACACCTACTTCATCTGTATAGTACAAGAAGTCATGGAAACTACAAGCAGCCCAATTCCAACAGAAGCTCAAGAACTGTTTGAAGAATTCCAAGATATATTCCAAGATCCTCAAGGACTTCCACCCAAGCACCAAATCCAACATGGAATTGATCTTATTCCAGGATCTGAACCCCCATACAAGAGTATCTACTAACTGGCCCAACCTGAGCTCAAGACCCTCAAGGATGAACTGACCAAACTACTGGCCCAAGGATACATTGAACCCAGCCGCTCTCCATTTGGAGCCCCTATTCTATTTGTTAAGAAGAAGGATGGCTCTCTGTGAATGTGTATTGACTACAGAGCCCTCAACAAGATCACCATCAAGAACTGGTATGCCTTGCCCAGGATTGATGAGTTGCTACACCAAATCTTCAAGGCTAAGACCTTTTCTCTACTGGATTTGCAAAATAGCTACTACCAGATTCTCATTGATGAGAAGGACATTGAAAAGACAGCTTTCCGAACACGGTTTGGACACTACCAGTTCCGAGTCATGTCTTTTGGATTGACTAATGCACCAGCAACTTTCCAGTATCTGATGAATGACATCTTTGGACCACTCCTCAACATCTGTGTCCTTGTGTATATTGATGATATACTAATCTACAGCGAGACAGTAGAGTTACATTACACCCATCTCAGACAAGTACTGACCCTCCTGCGAGAACACCAGCTCTATGCCAAGATGAGCAAGTGTAAATTCTATCAAGATCAGATTGAGTACTTAGGACACATCATCTCTGCTGAAGGTATCAATGTGGACCCCCGAAAGGTATCAGCCCTTAAGGATATCCCTATCTCTACTACCCTCAAGCTACTCCAGCGCTTTCTGGGTATTGCTGGTTATTACCGAAGATTTATCCAAGGATACTCTGCTATTGCAGTCCCACTGACCAGCCTGGCCCATAAAGGAGTGAATATCAAAGCTAAATAGACCCCTGAATGTACCCTGGCTATGGACCACCTCAAGAGACTCCTTACTGAGGCCCCAGTGCTGATTGCACCTGACCCTACCAGACCATTCACCCTGACCACAGATGCCTCTGATATCGCTATTGGAGCAGTACTCAGCCAAGAAGACTGCCCAGTGGCCTACCTTTCCCAGAAGCTCAAGCCAGCTGAGACCCAGTATACCACCCATGAGAAGGAACTCCTGGCTATTGTCACTGCACTCCAGGAATGGCACCACTTCCTCCTAGGACAGCTATTTGTGGCCTATACTGACCACCATGCACTGTGGTATATTCACACACAGCCTATGCTGACCCACAGACAAGCCTGCTGGATGGAAATCATTGCCAACTTTGATATGGAAATCAAGTATATTCTAGGCAAAACCAACCGTGTGGCTGATGGTTTCTCCAGGTACATGGAAGATGAACTTGTCTTCATGGTCAAAGTAATTAGAGACCTTACCCAAATGATCAAGGATGGCTACTAGCAAGACAGCCCCCTGACAAATTTTCTTCAAATTGGCCAAGACCCAGAGGCCGAGGTCCCAGAACCCATAAGGCAAATGACCAAGAGATTCACTTACCGTGATGGACTTATCTACAGGGACCATGACAGAGTGGTTGTACCCAATAATGTTACTCTGCAACTCAAGATCATGCAGGAACTCCATAATACTCCTGCAGTAGAACATTTTGGTTTCGAAAAGACCTAAAACCTTCTCTCAAGAGAGTTCTATTGGCCAAAGATGACCAAGGATATCAAAGACTTTGTGGCCTCATGCAAGATGTGCCAAAGGTTCAAAAGTGGTAACAAGCCACCAGCAGGACTCCTGCAACCCTTGCCTATCCCAAGTCACAACTGGGACCAGATTGCAATGGACTTCATTGTCCAACTCCCCAAGACCAAGGCAGGATGGGATGCCATAGTGGTATTCATGGACCGCTTAAGTAAACAAGCCCATTTTGCACCCACCAAGACCACCGCTACAGCACCAGAGATTGCTGAGATCTTTCTCAACCAAGTATTCAGGCTATATGGCATGTCTAGCACTATCATATCTGACCGAGATGCCAAGTTCACAAACAACTTCTGGAAGGCATTTTTCTCCTTCCATGGAACCAAGCTGAAGTTCTCTACTGCCTACCACCCTCAGACTGATGGTCAAACCGAGCAAACCGACAGGACTCTCAAACAGATGCTTAGCATCTTCTGCTGTTACAAGCAAATGATTGGGACAAGTATCTAGCCCATGCCGAGTTTGCCTACAATAACAGTCAGCAAACCTCCACAAAGAAGACTCCATTTTTCCTGAACCATGGTCAACACCCAAGGACCCCAAGTACTACTGCGTAATCAGCAGTCCCAGCAGCCCAAGATCTGGCTGAGACCATTTCTGACCTTACGCAAATGACAAGAAATGCTCTCATAGAAGCACAAGACTACTAGACCAAGTACGCAAACTTGTAGCGAAGAGAAGCCTCCTATAATATTGGTGACATGGTCATGCTTAGAACAGACCACCTCCACCCAGACACCCTGGCATAACAACCAGCCAAGAAACTCCGTGCTAGAAGAATTGGACCATACAAGATCGTGGAAAAAATCAGCGAAGTCAACTACAAGTTACAACTTCCCCACAATATCTGAGTACACCCAGTATTCCATATCAGCCAATTGGTAGACTACCATGAAAACCCATTCCCTGAGCATACAGTTCCACCACCACCTCCAATTAGGGTCAATGATCATGAGGAATTTGAAATTGAGGAAGTACTTGACCACAAGGTCCGCGAATATCCTAAAACAGTCAAGCATTTTTTCCTGATCAAGTGGAAGGGTTACCCCACCCATAATGCCATCTGGGAAAAAGAAGAAGCCCTGAAGAATGCACATGAAGCCCTCCAGGACTACATGGAAACACTCACCCCCCAGCAAAGGAAGGAACTACAGCTCTAAGTATAGGAGCATACAGTGAGCAAGAGGGATACCACATATTTTTATCTGGAAACATATAATACCAAACATTACAGAGAAAGGAACACTATGAATAACCAACAAGAAGATACCTGAGCAAAAGAACAATCTAGTACAGCACAGCAAAATGCATTTGAACAACTCTATTTCATGCCATCTATGTCATCTCCGCTGGATGATGACGGATGCTTCATGTGAAACTTAGGAAAGCCAATAATGTCGAAACCAGTCTAAGCCCATCCACATGATAGATATTGTTATTAGGAATTGCCTTGGATTACAAGAAAAGTCTATTTCCGAGAGGTTTGAACCCCCAGCCATGACAATGGGAGCCCTTGCCCTACACAAGGATGGCCAGTCCTCGCAAATGCGCCAACCAGACAAAAAAAAAGCAGACCAAGACCTGTTAACCCTGTGTAACCACAACTATGAGTAATGAGATCTTTGAAATCGGAATTTTCTCATGTGATCAGCACATGCTCTGCTTACAGCACAAGTCATGCATTTTGCCAGAAAGCATGACCAAAGGAAGGTCACATCAGATGGGCGAATAAGTATAAATACCCAAGGTAAGAATACCCTGCAACTCCCATCCCCCTTTCCTCACAAAGAAAAGACAAGACAAGAATGCCTGCCACCCACCACCAAACTGCCCGCCGTAGCCAGCCCCTTCCAAGCCAGGTTGACTGCCTCTTTGGACATATCCAGGTTGCCATCCAAGGAAGGAACTGCCACTCAGAGGCCCTTAACCTCTCCAGCCAGGACCTAGAACTCTATGTCCTCAACCGCCATGAAGTTATCGAAAGAGCCTACCTTGCCACCAGCTGCCTAGAGATCTGGCATGAATATGAGATTGGCCATCAACTCCTCCAATGGGCAAAGGACCTGCCCATGGACCAAGTCTCTGACTGGACTCACCTAGACAGGCACGAGCAAAGACTTGCCAAGAAGGTCCACCAAATCATGCACCATGCACCCTTTGTGATCCCCAACCTCAACTACATATAACTGAAGGATTTCCAGAACCTCTCTTTCCCTGAGGTTGATGAACTCGAGATTAAGGTAGCCCAAGAAGCCAACTCCTAGATCACCCTCAAGTCTACTGACTGCAAACCCTACTGGAGCCCCCTCCTGAATGACAACCCTGACCAATGGCTCCAAGGTCTCTCTGACCTCTTTGAAGGACCACCCATCTGAATGGATATTCCCAGGCATGAAGATCAAGAGCCCTACTTGGATGGCCCCAACTGCATCAGATGGAGATCCCCTACACCAGCACCTATTCCAATGTAAGAACCATTTGCAGACCTCATTGACTTCTCTATCCTGGACAGCGAGCCATCTGCAACCACCACCCCCCCTGTCCCTGACGAAGATGATAATAACCCTGAGGAGAATTCCCCACCTTTCTCTCCCCTGGTTCTCAATTTCTCAATCAACAAGGACGTTGATTTCTAAGGAGGGAAGGATGTAATAGAGCGAACAGATGGGACCTGACGAATGATGAATGATCATGTGACCTGGTGATGACGTCATCATACGATCGAGCATGGCATACGAACGAATGAACGATGTGAAACAACGTGGAAAAAACGATATCCAGCTTATCCCTAATAATCGGTGCTACAGCAACAGTTGTCATAGCTGCTGATCATTGCCTAGTAATTGAGATCCTGAGCACAAAGATATTCTTTACCAAAAACCACCTGACAAAGGTTGCGATTACAAACCTCATTATAGTTACCAAATTAGTCACTCATACTTAGTCAGAAATCATGGACCAACTTGTATAAATACCCCCCAGTTTCTATCCGAAATAAAGTAGTTTTTTAGTTCAGTCCTTGATACAAGAATCAAGTCCCCCCCACACACACACATTCTCCTGAGTCTTAGTAATGACATCTAAGTGACTCTAGTGTTTCTGACTAAACTCCAGAAGCCTAGCTAACTTCTGCCAGAACTGAGACCAGTATATAAATCCCCAAAGACTTAAGTAAGCCCATTGAACCTGAATTCCAAGGCGAATTCAGTCTGTGTACAGCAAAGAACAAGACCCTCGAAATAGGGCACAAGAGAAAGACCTTTGAAAGATAAGGCACACAAGAAAGACCTTTGAAAGATAAGGCACTGCCGCTACAACTACTTAAAGTGAGCACTTTCTCAACTGAAGGCTTCTTGGTACACATTGTGTACTAAGTCCCTAAGTAATAGTCTACTTCCCTAATTATCCAAAGGATAAGAGAGGGATAGAAGTGAGAGTTATTACAGTGGGAAAGGAGGCCATGGGGAAGGAGAGGGACTGGCCCTCGGTGCTGATGTGGGGGGCCTTTGTCTGCAGGGTGTCAAGGGTGAAAGGGAGTGAGAAGGAGGAGGAGGACTTGTTGGAGGTGCTGGAGGAGTTGGGTGGTGCTGTGGAGAGGAGGACGAAGGCCTGGAAACTGTACGAGGAGTTGATACATCTGGAGGTTGTGGGCGGGAAGCATGTCCATATGGATAAGAAGCAGTGAGAGCAGGCCCAGAGATACAAGAGGCAGAGAGAGCTATTGGCAAGTATGACAGGAGAGGTGAAGAAGACGATGGTTGGAACTGAGGAGTCTGGAGGCACTGGAGCCAGTGTCTGGGCTGAGAAGGGAGGAGAGGAAGTAGAGGTGAGGGAGGCAGGGGCCGGGGGGGTGCAGGGCAAGGACCATTTCGCTGATGGTACCTTTGAAGTGTGGGAGCCAGAGTTGGATACCACCCCTCCCCCCACTTATCAGGAGGGGCCTGGTTGGGAAGAGAGGACTGATGGAGGATACGAGGATGCAGGGGGCCCAGCAGGTGTGCTTTGGGGTTCCTGATGTGGGGCAAGGGGGTCAGGTAGTGGTGGTTGGCGAGGACAAGCTGGTGGATATTTCTGAGGAGGAGTGGGATGAGGCTGCCAGTGTAGGAGCTGACACCATGATGCTGAAAGCAGGGCGGCCAGGGACCCCAGGAGGGAAGGAGGTGGGGAACCTATTGTGGATGCGCAAGGTGATGGACAATCTCGCAGCCGAAGCTTTGGGAGAAGTGGACTTACAAGCAATGCCTGAGGAGCATTGGGCAAGGATTCTGCATAGTAATGGAATGGTGGAGGCACTGAAGGTGGAGATTCTGGGTATTTTCCTGGAGGAGGAGGGGTATGAGGTTGATGAGGTGAGGAGGGCAGAACTTGGGGTAGTTGCTGGTGAGCGGGCAGCCTACTGTTTGGCAGAGCATCATGGTTTGCGGCTCTGGCAGACAGCTTGTATGGAGTATCACAAGGAGTTTGAGGAGTGTGAAGATGGGGCTATGGTAGAACTTCTGGGAGCATTGGCAACACAGGAAGCAGGGGAGAGGGAGCTGGCTGCTGAACATGACTTGGACTTGGTGCAGGAGGAGTGGACTGAGGACTTGTAGAGGATGAGACCAAGATATATCATTATTCCTTATGAACAGTACAACCAACATTTTCTCTTTGAATGTGAATGGGTTACGAGGTTCTGGGCAGTGCAAGAACATTTTTACTTGGCTCAAGGGATTGGAGGCTGATCTCTTTTTACTGCAGGATGTGCAATGTGAGGATGAGGATGATCCGGTAGAGTGGACTAGGGAATGGGGCAGGGCCACGGCTTTTTTTGGAAAGGTGGCGATTTTGGTGAGGAAGGGTAGAGGCGAATTGGGGGAAATCAGGAGCTGGGGTGATCGTTTGGTCTGGGGAAATTGGCATCAGCTAGGATGGGAATCAGTAAAGGTGGGCTCTTGCTACTGCCCTGCAGCTAGGGGTGAGAGGACTGCATGGATTAGGGAGCTACTAGAGGAGGGTATTCTTTTGGAGGAAGGGGTCGATGTGCTTGGTGGAGATTTTAATATGGTTCGGGATCAGCATCTAGACAGGACTGATGGAGGGAGGAGTGCCGGGGGCAGAAGTGGAGGTCTGGATGCATGGGAAGAGGTAGAGATGTTGAGCTCTTTGGGGGACATGGGCAGAACAAGGTGGGGTGATACAAGGGTCTACACGCATTGGGTGAATGGCTTGGGCACAAGGATTGATTGGATTCTGACGGCAGAGTGCTGGGGGTCAGATGTTTGGAAGACATTAGAGGTGGAGTGGTGCCCATGGTCTGATCACTGGGGACTTTTGGGGCAGGGGCAGTTTGGGGGGAGTGAAGATGGACCTGGACATTGGTGCCTTAACTCCTCCCTGCTGGCTGAGAAGGGGTTGTGGGAATTGTGGGTGGTGGATATTTAGGCACGAGTTGTTACCTGGCGGCATGAGGGTTTGCCTGTGGTTGTCTGCTGGATGAGATTGAAAGAGGCTGCGAGGGTTTATTGGGGAGAGGCTTTTAGAGAGGCTGGGAGGCAGCAGAGGAGGCGCACGAGGTGTGCTTCCAATAGGCTGAGGAGATTACAAATGGATTGGGTGGATTTGCTTACTGTTATTGGGGTGGAGGATTGGAGGATTGAGAGGGCGAAATTGGAGATCGTGGAACTACAACAGGTGTTGAGGGAAGAGGAGGAGACTCATATGCGGGGCATGGCTGCTAGACTATGGTGGCAGGGGCTTAAGGAGGGTGAGCGGCCTACTGGATACTTATCAAGACTTCTCAAAGCCAGGAGAGTGCGACATCGGTGGGATGGAGTCCTGGATGCTGATGGGGATATGGTACATGGCACACAACAAATCTTAGGGGTGTTGAAGAAGAGATGGCAGGGCTAGTGGAGTGAGGGAGAAGGGGGTGCTGATGAAGCGGAGATTGCAGACACACTGGAAGAGTGGGGGCCACCACAGATAGCTGGACTGGGGGATTTGATTTTACCAGTGCAGGGAGAAGAGATTCAGAGTGTCCTGGCAGCAACTAAAATAGGGATGGCACCTGGAGAGGATGGATTGCCTTGGGACTTCTGGAAGAAGATGGTTAATGTCCCTGGAGTTTTGGGTGAGATGGTTGCTCTCTGTGACCATGTCCTTCAGAGTGGTGAGTGGGTGGGGGAGCAGGATCTCGGGCTGGTGGCCTTACTGTATAAAGATAAGAGGAGAAGAGAAGACTGGAAGAACTGGAGGCCGATTATGCTTCTGGACCTGGACAGGAAGATGGTGACTAAGGTGATTGTTGCGAGGCTGCAGAGAGTTGCCCAACAGGTGCTGGGAGAGGAGCAGTGGGGCTTTGTTGGGGGCAGACTCATAAGAGATGGGACTGCGTGGGTTCATAGTGTGATTGAAGGGGCCCGGGCCTGTGGCCTGGATGGAAGGTTGGTCTTTTTGGACCAAGAGAAGGCCTATGATCGTGTATGGCGGGTGTGGCTGGACAAGGTATTGGATCGAATTGGAGTTCCCCCAAGGTTTAGCGCCTCTATGTTGAGTCTACTGGAGAGCAGTCGGACAGCTCTGACATGTAATGGTCACCGTGGGAGGGCATTTTCCTTGGAAAGAGGAGTTTCTCAGGGGGACCCTCTGTTCCCTATTCTCTATGCCCTTTCACTGGAGCCATTGATGGATAGGATTCGCTGGAAGGTAGCAGGGCTCTCTATATATAGCATAGTGTGGAAGGTGGGGGCCTTTGCTGATGATATAGTGGTAGGACTTGGGAGTGTGGCAGATGTAGCGGTACTACAGGAGACTGTAGAATGGTATGAGGCCCACTCGGGGGTGACGCTCAACTGGCATAAGTGTGAGATGATAGTGCTAGGGAATAGGCTAGTGGGTGGGGATGTCGTTGGAACAATTGTCTCTACTGGTGAGGTGGTACAGTATTTGGGCATCTTTCTCTCTGTATATGGTTCTGTCTTGCCATTAGGGTGGTGGGAGAGCAGGGTAAATATTTGGGGGGAGGCCCTTTGAGGATGGGGAGGTCGCCATATCTCTGTAGCAGGGCGAGTGTCAATTCTGAATATTTATTGGTTCCCCAAGCTGTGGTATGTGGCATATCACCTTGATTTCTTAGCATGGGTAGTGAAGAAGCTGATGAAGATGGCTAGGGATTGGATTTGGGCAGGGAGGAGATCCCAGGTCAGTTGGGATACTCTTGTAAGGCCAGTAGTCAGGGGAGGTCTTGGGCTGGTGGACTTTCCTAAGAGGCTGCACTGCTTGTGGGCCTGGTGGTTGAAAAGAGCTGTGGAACTGCAGGGCGGGAGTTGGGTACCTCTGATGCAGAAGGTATGGGAGATGCGAACATCTCCTCAGGGGTCCTCCAGTGATCTGCTCTCTTTATGGGGCTGAATGGAATTTGGCGACTGCGGTTTAAGGGCTTTTGGTGGGGCATGGCTGATGGAGCACACTGAATTGGCCTGCGCTGGCAAGGCAATGAGGGGGAGGCAGTGTGGGGGCCTAGTATGTGGCATTGGGATAGATTGCTCCTAGGAGGTGCTCTACTTGCTACATTCGATATCGGGGAGGGAGTTGAGTGCCAGCAGAGGCCTGGCCAGGATCTTTGGCCAAGTGGCTAGCAGGTGGCAGGGATCGGCGAGGAGTGGAACTAGGCTGGGATCTGGTCTTGGAGCGCAGAGGTACAGAGGTGGCTTCCCCCCAAGTTCTGGGTGGTATAGTGGAGAATGTTGCAAAGGAATGTCATGCTAAATTTCCGTATGGGGCATTTGGTGGATGGTGGACAATTTGACTATGAGGAGTGCTTTGATATTGGGGGAGCTGGGGGTCAGATACAGACGCCAGAACATTGGCTAGGAGAGTGCGAGGTTTTGGGGGACTTTTGGGCTGAGATAGGAGATCGACTGGGTGTGGGGCATAGGCTGGTGGGGGAGGGAGGTCAATGGGAGGACTTGAGGTCTCGGCTCGTGGGTGGGGTGGGTGTAGTTGGCTCACTATAGGGTGGGTACTAGCAATATAGGTAGGACTAGCGGGTCATTGGCTTTTTGTATTTGAGGAGGGACAGTGGCTGGAGCTGTGAGAGAAGGTGTTAAGATGGGAAGGGCTATTGGAGGATTTGCTGACTGGTTGGTGGGTGGGTTGGGGTCCTCAGGGGGGCCGATGTCGTGGTCTGGTGGTGAGGATCTGTGAGCAGAGTGGGGGGAGGGTGGCGATAGTGTTAGACAAAGTAGTCTTTTGTCAGGAAGGGATTGGG
>RBNI01002974.1:0-16996 GCA_003990745.1 Jimgerdemannia flammicorona
CCCCTACCCCTTCCCTATAAAAGACTACTTTGTCCAACACAATCTCCACCCTCCCACCACTCTGCTCACAGATCCCTGCCACCAAACTGTGACACCACCCCCCCTGAGGACCCCAACCCACCCACCATCCAGTCAGCAGATCCCCCAACAGCTCCTCCCACCATAATACCTTCTCCTGCAGCCCCATCTGCTACCCCTCCTCAAATACAAAAAGCCAATGTCCCACCAGTCCCACCTATACTGCTAACACCCACCCTTCAGTGAGCTAACTATCACCCACCCCACCCACTAGCTGAGATCTCAAGTCCTCCCAGCAGCCCCCCTCCCCCACCAGTCTTTGCTCCACTCCTAGTCTATTCCCTATTTCTACCCAAAAGTCTCCCAAAACCTCACACTCTCCCAACCAATATTCTGGCATCTGCATAAGATCTCCAGCCTGCCCTACATTGTAACACTCCTCACAATCGAAACAGCTATCATCCACCAGATGCCCAGTGTGGAAATTCAATATGATATTCCTCCATAGCATTTGCCACCATACCACCCAGAACTTAGGAGGAAGCCACCTCCATACCTCAGCACTCTATGACCAGATACCTGCCCAGTCCCACCCCTCGCCGATCCCTGCCACCTGCCAGCCACTTGGCCAAAGATCCTGGCCAAGACCCTGCTGATACTCCACTCTATTTCCAATATCAAACATAGCAAGTAGAGCACCCCCCAGGAGCAGTCTATCCCATCGCCACATATCAGGCCCCCACATTACCTTCCCCTCATTGCCTTGCCAGCGTAGGCCAATTTGGTGTACTCTATCTACTATTCCCCACCAAAAGCCCTTAAACCTCAATCACTGAGTTCCATTTAGCCCTACCATAGAGAGCAGATCTCCCAAGGACCCTCGAGAGGAGGTTCTCATCTCTCACACCTTCTGCAGCAGAGGCACCCAACCCCCTCCCTACAGCTCAGCAGCTCTCTTCAACCACCAGGCTAGCAAGCAGTGCAACCTCTTAGAAAAATCCACAAGGCCAAGACCTCCTCTGCCCACTGGTGTTACAAGAGTATCCCAGCCGATCTGGGACCTCCTCTTTGTCCAAATTCAATCTCTAGCCATCTTCATCAGCCTCTGCACCACTCAAGCTGAGAAGTCCAGGTAATAGGCCATGTACCACAGCTTGGGGAACCAGTATATATTCAGAATTGACACCTGCTCTGCCAGAGAGATATGGTGGCCTCCCCAACCATGAAGGGCCTCCCCCCAAATGGTCACCCTGCTCTCCCACCACACTTATGGCAAGACAGAACCATATACAGAAAGGAAGATACCCAAATACCACACTACCTCACCAGTAGGGACAATTGTTCCAATAATGTCCTCACCCACAAGCCCATTCCTCAGCACCATTATCTCACCCTTATGCCAGTTGAGCTTCACCCCAGAGTGAGCCTCATACTATTCCACCATCTCCTTAAGTGCCTCGACATCTGCCACAGACCCAAGACCAACCAACATATCATCAGCAAAGACCCCCACCTTCTACACTATATTATATATAGAGAGCCCTGCCACCTTCTAGTGAATCCTATCCATCAACAGCTCTAACAAAAGGGCATAGAGAATAGGGGACAAAGAGTCCCCCTGAGGAACTCCTCTTCCCAAGAAAAATGCCTCACCATGGTGACCATTATACATCAGCGCTGCCTGACTACTCTCTAGCAGGTTAAACATAGAAACCTAAAATCCTGGGAGAACACCAATTCGATCTAACACCTTGCCCAGCCAAACCCACCATATATGGTCATAAGTCTTCTCCTGGTCCAAAAAGACCAACCTTCCATCCAGTCTACAAGCCCGGGCCCCTTCAATGACACTATGCACTCATGCAGTCCCATCTCTTATAAGTCTGCCCGCAACAAAGCCCCACTGCTCCTCCCCCAGCATCTGTTGGACCACTTTCTGCAGCCTTGCAACAATCACCTTAGTCACTATCTTCCTGTCTATATCCAGGAGCATGATTGGTCTCCAATTCCTCCAGTCTTCTCTCCTCTCCTTATCTTTGAACAATAAGGCCACCAGCCTAAGGTCCTGCTCTCCAATCTACTCACCACTCTGAAGAACATGGTCACAGAGAGCAGCCATCTCCCCCAAAACTCCAGGGACCTTTAATATCTTCTTCCAGAAGTCCCATGGTAATCCATCCTCCCCTGGTGCTGTTCCAAGTTTAGTTGCTGCCAGGATACTCTGGATCTCCTCTCCTTGCACTGGTAAGATTAAGTCCCCCCAGCCCAGCTACTTGTGGCAGCCCCCACTCCTCTAGTGTTTCTGCAATCACTGCCTCATCAGCACCCCCTTCTCCCTCACTCCACAAACTCTGCCATCTCTCCTTCAAAACTCCTAATATTTGTTGTATGCTATGCACTATGTCCCCATCATTATCTAGGACCCCATCCCACCAATGTCTCACCCTCCTAGCTTTGAGGAGTCTTGATAAATATCTAGTAGGCTGCTCACCCTCCTCAAGCCCCTGCCACCATAGCCTAGCAGCCATACCTCGCAAATGAGTCTCCTCCTCTTTCCTCAACACCTGTTGCAATTCCACTATCTCCAATTTTGCCTGCTCTATCTGCCAATCTTCCACCCCATCAGCAGTAAGCAAATCCACCCAATCCATTTGCAGTCTCCTCAACTTTCTGGAAGCACACCCCATGTACTTCCTCCTCTAACTCCCAGCTTCTCTACCAGCCCCTCCCCAATAGACCCTCACAGCCTCTTTCAATCTCAACCAATGGACACCCACAGACAAACCCTCATGCCTCCAGACAGAAACCTTTACCTGAATGTCCTCTACCCATGAGTCCTGCAACCCCTTCTCAGCCAGCAGGGAGGAGTTAAGGCACCAATGTCCAGGTCCATCTCTACTCCCCCCAAACTGCCCCTGCCCCAACAGTCCCCAGTGATCAGACCATAGGCACCACTCCACCTTCAGCACATTCCAGACATCAGAACCCCAGTACTCTGTCATCAGAATCCAGTCAATCCTTGTACCGAAGCCATTTACCCAAGGTGTGTAGACCCTGGTATTACGCCACTATGTTCTGCCTATATCCCCTAAGGAGCTCAGCTTCTCTACCTCCTCTCATACATCCAGACCTCCACTTCTCCCCCCTGCACTCCTTCCTCCATCAGTTCTGTCTAGATGCTGATTCCGAACCATATTAAAGTCCCAACTGAGAACATCAACCCCTTCCTCCAAGAGAATACCCTCCTCCAGCTGCTCCTGAATCCATGCAGTCCTCTCACCCCTAACTGTGGGGCAGTAGTAAGAACCAATCTTCACTGACTCCCACTCTGGCCAATGCCAATCTCTCCAGACCAAGCAATCACCCCAGCTCCTGATTCCACCCAAGTCTTCTCTACCCTTTTTTTTTTTTTTTTTTTTTTTTTTTTTTATAGTCTCTTGGACTCCTTTATTCTGAACTATCTAATATAATTACAAGGAAACAACCACTACTGACATCATAAAATATACAGAGGTGGAATCCTTCAGTCAACTCCTTTCTTCCATCTCACTTCACTATCATCTAACACCAGGTATCCTCGACTCCGCTGTATAATATCCTACACCTTCTTTAAGACTCCTGGCTGAAGTCATCGCCCCTGATACCACCACCCCTGAACCACCTCCTGGACAAGCCACCTCCACTGCTCCACCATCTCCCCAATCTCCATCCATGGGTTCTGTTCAAAAACCCACTGCCAATGCACCACCATTAAGACTCAGATCCCCAACACTCGACCAAGACCCCCCCACAGATCACCAATTTCTCCAACCAGCCAGCGCTTGACCACCAGACTAGCTGGATCCTCTGCTCTACGCCTCTCCAGACTCCAGTATCCTTCCAAACTCTGCCAAAACCCTTCCATACCTGGGCAGGCCCCCAGAACATGTTCTGGTGTCTGAATGACTCCTCCATCTACCTCATTACACCACTCACAGTTCTGACAACCATCTTCCTCCATCCAGCCTGTCCAATAGCTCAGCATCACATTATGCCTTAAGAATCACCACCAAACCACCCAGTACTTGGGGGGCACCATCTTGCATACTGAGGTTCCCCAATTCCAAATTCAAGTCCAATCCCAGGTCTCGCCAATACCAGCCCTCTGCCAACCAGGTTGCCATCTCTCCAGAGGGCCAGACCTGATCCACTCCATTGCCTTACTCAGAGAGTACTCCTTCAGACTGTGGCCACCAACTCACAAGTCTCCTAGTCACCATCATCTCTGCTCAGAGTTCTCACCCACCTCTATCTCTGGGCCTGCCAACCCCATGGCCAGCCAGGCCTCTATAATACCCCACCAGAACCCCTTAAACCTCAGCCTACCTATACTTCCAACCTGAATCAAGCCCCTCATATCCTTCCAGACCTCACCACGAGGGCAGAACCGGACCTCCCAATTGTCCATGGCCAGTCTGCCCCAACCTTCCTCACCAAGCTCTAACATTTGGTACCCCCACCAATCCTGAAGTACCTTCAGTCAGCATCTAAAATCCACCAGCCCCAGACCTCCATTGGAAGTCCTCATCACCAAAGTTTCCCATCCAATCTGCAGATGCCTTCCTCACCATATCCACCCTTCAACCACCTTCTTCAGCTGCTGCACCACCCACCCCGGGAAGTCCAGGTGATACCCCAGATATCACAGTTTGGGCAGCCAATACACATTCAAGACTACTATCCTGCCAACCAAGGAGAAGTTCCTCCCTGACCAACTTGTCAATGAACCTTCCAACTTCTGAATCAGGCCACACCACCACTCCTTTGGCAGGACTGTCCCATACACCGAGAACCAGATGCCCAGATAACGAACAGCACTCCCTGTGGCAACCAATTGTCCAAATTGTCCATGTCCCCCCAGGACAGCACCAAGTTCCATTGTCTCACACTTGCCCCAATTCAACTTTGCCCCTGCCAGCTTCTCATACTGCTCAACCCCTTCTTGCAGGACTACCACATCTTCCCGGCAGCCCAATCCTACCACCATATCATCTGCAAAAGCACCCAATTGCCAGACCACATCTCCCATCTGCAGTCCAGAGAGTCACCCCTTCAGCCACACCAGCAAGGGCTCTAGAGAAAGTATATAAAGAAGGGGGGAGAGAGGATCTCCCTGTGGCACCCCTCACCCCAAAGCAAACTCCGGTCCATACCATCCATTCATTATTACTACTGCTCGACATCCCCATACCAAACCCATCAGTCGCCCTGCCTCTGCCACACCAAACCCTGTCCTCCTCAGAACAGCCTCTAGGTATCGCCACCACACTCTGTCATAGGCCTTCTCTTGATCCAGAAAGACTATCTGGCCATCCACCCACCTGCTCCTACAGCCTTCTAAAACATTCTGTACCCATGCCATACTATCTCTGATCTGCCTTCCCTTGACAAAGCCATGCTGCTCTTCCCCAACTAGCATACCCACAAACTACTGCATCCTCCCTGCCAGAATTTTTGACACCAACTTTCTATCCACATTCAGCAGCATGATAGGTCGCCAATTATGCCACACTCATCGAAATCCCTTTTCCTTGTATAGAAGAGAAACCAGCCCCAGGGAACCATTGCCAATCCAGCTACCTTTCTTCAGAACAGCATTGGCCATCTCTACCAACCAGTCACCAAACTCAGCCTTGAACTCCTTCCAGAATTCCCAGGGTAATCCATCCTCTCCAGGTGATAAGCCAGTCTGCATCTTCCTCAGAACTTCCAATACCTCATCTAGTGACACCTCCCCTATGACCACCTCCCCTATCTCAGGTATTGCTGTCACTGGCTAATTAGTCACCATATTGTCATTATCCTCCCCAAGCCCAGCCCCTTCAGCTTGTTCCCCTCCATCCTGCCAAAGAATTTCCCATTGACTGGACACCTCCCCTAACATATCAGCAATCCCAGAGACCTCCACTCCATCTTCGCGCAATACTGAGGCCCAACTATGTTGTACTCTCCTGGCCTTCAAAACACCAGACAGATATCTCGTTGGCCTCTCTCCTTCTTCCAGCCACCTAGCTTACAGCCTGGCCAGCAGACCATCCACCACCCTGGTCTCTGACACCCTTAAATCTGCCTGCAGCTCTGCCACCTCTAATGCTAACCTGTAGCACACTACACCAGATAAGTTCCCCTTTTCCAAAAGTTTCAGTCGACATCTCAGCCCCTTCTCTACTCTTCTTTCCTTGTCCTTCTGTTCCTTACTGACCACTTCTCCCACATCATGCCAGTAGGCACCAGCCAAATATTTGAATTTACCCCACCATATAGCTATCACCTGCCCCTCATTCCGCCACTGCAGAACTTCCTGTCTCATAACTGCCACAAAGTTGTCCCTCTCCTCTTTTCTCCTGAGTAAGGCAACATTGAGGCACCAGCACCCTCTACTACTACCAGCTGCCTGGAATCTACCACAAACCTCTACTCCCCAGTGGTCAGACCAAGGGCACCAGCATACCTCAGCAGTGTCTAGTACATTGCCCCAGCACTCCGCCACTAGCACCCAATCTATTTGCATCCCAACCAATGCAGTTCCAACTGAATGCCATCAGGTGAAAGGTCCCAACTTATCTCCCTGCCGTTGTTGCATGCTATCTACCAAACCCATGTCATGCTCCACCTAAAGCCACTGAGAAAGTCCAGAGGATACCACAGCTCCTGCTCCACTGTCAGACCTATCCAGCTTGCGATCCTGCACCATATTGAAGTCTCCCCCCAGAATGTCCAAAGCAACCACCTCCCAACCATCCCACACCTGCCATCTCTCAACTCATAGCTTTTGCTCTCTGCCAACTGCAGGGAGGTAAACTGAGCCGACTATCAACCCATTGTCTGCCCCACCTTTTAGCCTTCCCCAAATCAGTCTGTCACCATAGAACTCCACCTCCGCCAGCTCACCTTTGCCTACACCAACCAAGATGCCCACCTGCTTATTCCAACCCACCCCGCCATACCATTCTTTACTCCACATCTCATAGTCTGTCTTGTCATAAGCCCGAACATCCTGAAGAAATACCACATCATACCTCCTGACTTTAAGCCATCTGAAAAGCCACCGTCTTTTAACACCATCTCACAATCCATTGACATTAATTGACAGTATATATATATTGTTCATCATCATTAAGGAAATTGTTTAAAGCTCATCAGGAACCGCCACCACCTTCTCAGCCCTTCTTCTAATGATCTCTCGCTAGTCCTCACAGATCACCCTCCAGATTTGATCACTATTCGCACTGCTGCAAAATAGGTTCACTCTCTCTGTTGCCACCTTCCTGATGTCAGCCATCCTGCTTTCATCAACATCATATCCTTCATCATCCAGTAGGGTGGCCACCATCACCATCATCAGCTTAGACCCCTGCATCGCTACATTAAGGAATCCCTCCCAAGCCTCCTGAGATCCATGAAATACATCCACTTCCTTAATGTCTTCCTCTGCCAGCTCCTCGAGTACCACCTGATACCAACTCTCTGCCATCATCATCAGAGGCCCCGGAGTCAATGGCCTGGGGGTTCTGCTCAGCTCTTGCAGTTGCTTTTTTTTTTTTTTTTTTTTTTTTTTTTTTATAGTCACTTGGACTCCGCCTTTATTATCCATCTATGATTAAGTTTACAACATTACCACCCACTACCCAATCCCCACAGGGGGGCTCCTCCCCCCCTCTTCACGAATAAAGATCACTCTATCCCCCACTATACCAACTCTCCCCCCACTCTAACCACAAATTGTCTCCACTAAGCGGCGCCTCCAACCACCCTGCAGCCCCCAACCCAGCCACCAGCCTGTTAAGGTGTCTTCCATAAGCCTATGCCACTGCACCAACTGGTCCCCCAATCCCTGCCTGCTGCCATCCTCAAAAACGAATAGCCAGTGACCGGCCAGTCCCACCCAAATAGCCAACGCCCAGCCCAAAGTAATCCACTCCTTCCTGATCCCCTCTACCAATCTGTCCCTCAGGTCCTCCCACCTCCCTTGTACTTCATCCCTCCTATGCCATACCCCCAAGTGTTCCCCAATTGTACACTAGAAATCCCCCAACACCTCACACTCCCCTAGCCAATGTTCAGGCATCTGTATACAACCCCCCTCCTGCCCTACATTATGGCACTCCTCATAGTCAAAGAACCCCCCTATGATAAGATGCCCTGAGCGAAAGTTGAGCATCACATTCCTCCTCAGCAAGTGCCACCAGACCACCCAGAACTTTGGTGGCATCCACTTTCTCACTGCAGCACTCCAAGTCCAAACACCCTGCCAGTCCCACTCTTTGCCAATTCCAACTCCTTGCCAACCGCTAGGCCACAGATCCTGGCCTGGTCCCCTTTGGCATTCCATTCCATCACCAATGTCGAACTCAATTAAAGGGGTGCCACCCAGCAATATACGATCCCATCTCCACATCGCCTGGTCCCAATCCTCCTCTCCTTCATTCCCCTGCTAACGAATTCCAATGCAGTGCACCCCTTCCACTATCCCCCATCAAAATCCTCTATATCGCAGTTGCCTGGTATCCTGAAGTCCAACTAATGCGAGGAGATCTCCAGTTGCACCCCTTGGTGAAGTTCGCCTCTCCCAGATCTTCTGTAGCAGAGGGACCCAGCCACCTCCTCTCAATTCCACTGCCCTCTTTAGCCACCATGCCTGCAAGCAATGTAGCCGTTTCGGGAAGTTCACCAGCCCAAGTCCACCTCTCGCCACTGGTAGGGACAAAGTCTTCCAACCAATCTGACTCCATCTTCCAGCCCAAATCCATCCCTTTGCCAACTTCACCAATCTCTTCACCACCCAAGCCGGGAAGTCCAGATGATAGGCTAGGTACCACAACTTTGGTAGCCAGTAAATATTCAAAATTGAGACCCGCCCTGCCAGAGAAAAATGTCTCCCCCCCCAACTCCACAGGGCCTCCTCCCAAATCCCAATCTGCTGCTCCCACCAGAGCCTGGACAGAACTGACCCATAGACCGACAGATAGATGCCCAAGTACCGCACTGCTTCCCCAGTGGGGACGATTATTCCTATCACCTCCCCTCCCACCAGCCCATTGCCAAGCACCATTGTTTCACATTTGTGCCAATTCAACTTCACTCCCGAGTGCTCCTCATACCACTCCACAGTCCCCTTGAGCTCTTTAACGTCAGCAATCGAACCCAAACCAACCACCATGTCATCTGCAAAGGCCCCAACTTTCCATCCTATGCCAAAGACCGAGAGTCCTTCTATCCTCTGCCGAATTCTATCCATAAGAGGTTCCAGCGAAAGAGTATACAAAATGGGAGACAGTGGGTCCCCCTGGGGCACCCCCCTGCCCAAGGGGAATGCCACCCCCCTATGACCATTGCACACGAGTGCAGCCCTACTCCCTTCCAGTAGGCCGACCATCACTGACCGGAATCGGGATGGAACCCCCATCCTATCCAAAACTTTCTCCAGCCAGACTCTCTGCACCCGGTCATAAGCCTTCTCCTGGTCCAAGAAGACTAGTCGCCCATCCAGTCCACAGGCCCTTGCCCCCTCGATAACTCCATGTACCCAGGCAGTGCCATCCCTGATGAGCCGACCGCCCACAAATTCCCTCTGCTCAATACCCACAACTTGCTGTGCCACCTTCTGTAATCTCGCCACCACCACCTTAGTCACCAACTTCCTGTCCATATCTAACAACATTATCGGCCGCCAGTTCTGCCAATCCTCCCTCCTTCCTTTGTTTTTATAAAGTAGCATCACCAGCCCAAGGTCCTGCTCCCCCACCCATCTCCCAGTCTGTAGGATGGAGTTGCACAACACTGTCATCTCTCCCAACACCCCTGGGACTCCAACCATTCGCTTCCAAAAGTCCCAGGGCAGTCCATCCTCTCCAGGTGCTGTACCTGGCATTGTCGCGGCAAGCACCTGGTGGATCTCCTCATCCTGTACTGGCATCACCAGGTCATCTAGCCCCTCGATATGTGGTGGGTGCCAATCCTCCAATGCTCATTCAATGGTCCCAGCATCTACCCCACCCTCCTCCTCACTCCACAATCCACTCCATCTCTTCTTCAGTGATCCAAGAATGTCCTGCACACTGTGTACCAACGTTCCATCGGAGTCTAACACCTCTTCCCACCGTTGTTGAACCTGCCTTGCCCTAAGCGCCCTCATAAGAAACTTAGAAGGCCTCTCCCCTTCCTCCAGATCCTGCCAGCAGAGCCGTGCCACTAAGCTCTGTACCCTCACTTCCTCCTCTTCCCGCAACACCTGTTGTAGTTCGCCAACCTCCATTTTTGCCCTCATTACCCTCCAGTCCTCCTCTCCCTCTAGCATTTTCAACCTCGCCCACTCCTCCAGGAGCCTAGCCAATCTAGTAGTAGCCCAATGCACTCTACGCCTCCTCTGCTTCCCTGCCTCCTTGCCAGCTTCACTCCAATAGATCTTAGCCATCTCCTTCATCCTTATCTACCTGACCCCAACTGAGGCACCTTCCTGCCACCAGTTCTCCACCTTCAGCTGAATGTCCTTAACCCACTCATCCCACCGGGCCTTGTCATTTAACAAAGAGGAATTGAGGCGCCAATGTCCAGGCCCATCCCTACTTCCCCCAAAGTGTCCCTGTCCCAAAAGCCCCCAGTGATCCGACCATGGGCACCATTCTACCTCTAGTGACTTCCACACATCCAGGCCCCAGCAGCTGGCTGTTAGAATCCAGTCGATTCTCGTCCCCAGACCCCCTGCCCAGTGTGTATAAACCCTCCTATTCCCCCAGCACTCCCTCCCAGCATCCACCAGTGCACTTAGCCTCTCGACCTCCTCCCATGCCACCAGTCCTCCACTCCAGCTCTCAGCACCATGTCCTCCATCCATTCTGTCCAAAAGTGCATCTCGAACCATATTGAAATTACCCCCAAGTATATCTACCCCAGCCTCCACAAAGCTCCTGCTCTCCAGTAGCCCTTTCATCCAATCAACCCGCTCACCCCGCACTGTAGGGCAGTAGCAGGAGCCAACAGTAACTGGCTCCCAACCTGCACAAATCCATACTCCCCAAACTAGCCTCTCTCCCCAACTCCTCACATCCTGAATCTCCCCTCTGCCTTTCCGGACCAAAATTCCCACCTTGCCCTTCCAAACCGCTGCACCTCCCCATTCCTTTGTCCACTCCATCATATCAGACTCAATCTCACACCAAACATCCTGCAACAGGAAGAGATCAGCCTCCAATCCCTTCATCCAAGTAAAAATGTTCCTACATCGAGTAGCCCCCCATAACCCATTCACATTTAAAGAAAAAATGTTGGTTGTACTGTTCATAGTAAAATATATTATGTTCGCAATCGATCTCTACTGCTCCATGCTCATCTCCTCCTGTGCCGTATCCAGATTGTGTTCTGCAGTCAACTCCTCCTCTTCCGCCCTCTGAGCCTCCAATCCAGCCAGCAGTTCATTCATCTCTTCATCGGCTTTCTCCTCAAACTCCTCTTGGTATTCTATGCATGCCTCCTGCCAGAGCTGCAGTTCATGGCACTTGTTCCAGCAGTATTCAGCCCTCTCTCTAGTGATAACTGCCATCTCTGCCTCCCGCCCCTTATCTACCTTATAGCCCTCCTCCTCCAGATATACCGCCAGAATCTCTGCCTTCAATGCCAACACCACCCCTTCTCCCTGCAAAATCCTCACCCAATGCTCATCACTCATCACCCTCAGATCTACCTCACCAAGTTCCTCAGCCACCAGGTTATTCATCATTTTGCACATCCAAAGGAGGTTCCCCACCTCCTTTCCTCCCGGGGTCGCCGGCCTCCCACCATCCAGCATTGTGGTGTCAGCTCCAGCACTCGCAGCCTCATCCCACTCCTCTGGGATGTCCACCAGTTCCTCCTCCCCAACTGCCACCACTTTCCCCCCATTTGCTACCTCCTGAACTCCAAATTGCACTCTCTGGGCCCCCTTCATCAGCACATCCTCCTCCACCCTGTTTCGTGAAGCTGGGCCCCGTCTGATGAGGGGTGTAGGTGTTGGAGAATTCTCCCATGTCTCATCCCAAACCTCCAGCATCCCATCAGCATACGGATCCTTACCAGACATCCCCCTATCCTCAACAGTCCCCTTCCCAGCACTTTCGCCTCCCTCACCTGCCCAGACACTTGCGTTGGCCCCCTCTGTGGCCACCACCTTGCTTGTCTCCTTTAGAGGTCCCCCCTTCATCTTCTCCAACAGTTCCCTCTGCCTCTTATGTCCCTGATCTCGTTCCCACTGCACCTTGCTCACTCGAAACTGCTTCCCCTCTACCACCTCCAAGTGCATCGCCTCCTCGAAGGCCCTCCAAGCCTTGGCCCTCCGTTCTACTGCACCACTCAGCTCCTCCAGCGCTTCCAATAGGTCCTCTTCCTCCTCCTCGCTCCCCTTCATCCTCGTCACCTTGCACACGATCGCCCCCCAGACTATACCAGAAGGCCAGTCCCTTGCCTTCCCGGTAGCCTCCTTTCCTGCCAACCAAATCCTCACATCCACGTCTCCTGTTCTGAGCGAAGTTCCCTCCCAGACTCTAAATCCAATATCCACTTTCTCGCCATACTCCTCCATGACCTCCTCAACTCTCTTCCTCGTCTCCATCGCCGTCACCGTGGGCACCCCTTTCACCAACAGTTGGACCACTCTGGGGTCCCACTTCAGACAACGAGCCATTGGTACCTACACCTCCCCAACTACCAATCCAACCTTCAATGCCTCCTCCAATGGCTCAACCTCCTCAAACCCCACCTCCACTCCCTCCAGTCCCTTCAAAAACTTAACGGATGCCGCTCCAGCCACCTGCTTAGCAATCAGCCCCAAGACCATCTTCGCCGTCACTGCTAGGCCTTAGAAGCACAGTGTCACTGCGAACGCCGAAATGGACTTCTTGAGTAACGGTGCCACTGCCAGCCCCGTCATACTATCTGCCAAATCCCCTTGTCTCCCAAGCCCCGGTCGCTCAGCTGCACCTTCCACAGTCACATCTGGATTTTTTTCCAGATCAGCAGTCCTGTCTCCATCAGCCATCACACCCCCCCCAGCCACTACACCTCCAGCCCCTCCGCCCCCTCCGCCAAGGGCCACTCCCCCATGTACAGTCGCCTTCTCCACTTCCTTGCCCTTCTTCAACCAACCCTCCAGCCCTGACGCCTGCCTCCTTCCCTTCACCGTCTCCGCAAAGCTTGCCCTCCCAGATCCCTGTCCTCCACCACCACCTCCTCCCCTTCCTCGCCCACCTGCCAGCAGCCCTCTCATATCTCCCCCCAGGCCCGGGCCTCTCCCCACTTGCTGCCAGTCAAACGCGCTTGGGCCACCCTACCCAGTATGCACCTCAGATTGCCTGTTGGTTGCCATGTTGTTAGTCTCTTTGTCTCCAAAACGATGAAGTATTTGCTTTTCAGATGTTGTGTAACCTGAGAGGTACCGGAGAGAGATAACCAGCTCTTGCAGTTGCTCTCTGTCCACTGACACATCAGAGGCCACATCCACCAGCTCATCCTCCTCTGCAACTTTCTCCAAGTGAACCATCTCACCAGCTTCAGGGCACTCCCAATGAACATTCGCCACCCCAGCCATATGGGTATCCTCCACTTGAGTCTCTGGTACTACTTCATCATCCACCTCAAAGCTGCCTCCACCAACCTCCTCCTTATCTGCCCACTTTCCTCTCACTGGCACATATGCTGAGTCCTCAACACTACCCAGCTAGGAAAAGGACACCTCCACTGCCTCCACCCCTTCCATCTGATTCTTGGCCACTTCTACTCTTGCCTCCTCTTCCACTGCTGCTCCTTGAAGGGCTGCCTGCAGATGTTCCCAGTTTCCCTTCCACCACCTCTTCTGCTTGCCATCAGCCTCAATCCAGACCCAATCCTTGGCATACTCCTCTCATTTCCTCTTACACAGCTCCTTGGCAGCCTCTCTCTCCTCCAGAGCGATCGCCAACTCTTCCTCCTCCTGCTCTGCCCCCTTCCTCCTCCACACCTTGCACTCTTGCCCCCCAATTCTAATCTCTTCAGGCCAGTCGTGGCCCAGCCCCATAGCCTCCTTGCCTTCTAGTTGCAGCATCACCTCGCAGTTGCCATTCCTCAATTTAGTGCCCTCCCAGAACATGAACCTGAAGTCCACTATCTCACTATATCCACCCAATGCCTCCACCACTATCTCCTTGATCTCCTGTCTGCCCAGCATTGGTAGTCCTTCAACCACCAGCCAAACCGCATGTGGATCCCACCTCAGACACCTTGCCATCCCAATCTGAACATCCTTGATGATCATTCCTTTCTCCAGTGCCTTCACCATCGCATCCTCCTCCACAAATACAATCTCCACTGCCTCCGCCAAAGGGATAAACTTCAAAGATTCCACCCCAACCACTTCCTCCCCCACCAGCCTCAGAACCTCCCTCGCTGACATCGCCAATCCTAGAAAATTCACTGAGACTGCCCATGTCAACACTGATTTGTGAAAGAATGGTCTCACCACCAACTCACCTGTCCCTGCTGCCAGAGTCACCCTTCCCTTGGCTCCTGAAACACCTGTGGTCATCCTGCCAGGCACAGCTGCACCACCAGCAGTCCTCTCCCCAGCCACCTGCTCAGCCACAGCAGAGCCAGTCCCCTGCATCACACCACCAGACCCCTGTCCCCTGCCAGCCACCTGACTCATCACCTGACTCGTCACCTGACCCCTCTCCCTGTCAACACTATGCCCCCCCTGTCCAGCCTCCATGGGCCTAGCTGCAGTCCTCCTATTCCCAACCACCATGCGCCAGGCCTCAATCCCACTAGTTCTTCCCTGTCCACCAACCCTTCCAGCAGCCACACCAGTCCCTGCTGCCACCGCAAAGCTCTTGGGAATACCCAGACCAGGCCTCCTCCTCTCTAGGCACTCAGAGCTAGATGAATCTTGACTAGCCATGTCACCAAAATTTGACAGTTTTCCTTGAAACTTGTTGTGCCTTGTAGGTAGACTCCCACCACACGATATACACTAGTATTTTCGAAATAAAAACTTGAAAACGTGTTGTCTTTCACCAAAAGATGCCTGTGTGGCTTAGCTCTCTCCAAATGGTTCGAGCAAAAGAAGTCCTGAGTCTCCTCTACTCTTTCTCACCAGAATTGCCACTTTTTCAAACCAAGCAGCAGCCCCACTCTATTCCCTAGTCCACTCTACCTGATCATCCTCATCCTCACACCATACATCCTGTAGTAAAAAAATATCAGCCTCCAATCACTTGAGCCAAGTAAAAATGTTCTTATGCTGCCCAGATCTCCTTAACCCATTCACATTCAAAGAGAAAATGTTGGTTGTACTGTTCATAAGAAATAATATTAAATAATGATCCCATCCTCTACAAGTCTACATTCAGCTCCTCCTGTACTAAGTCCAAGTTATATTCAGCAACTAGTTCCTTTTCTCTAGCTTCCCATACCTCTAACCCTCCCAGCAGTTCCACCATCACCTCATCTTCTTTTTTCTCAAAGTCCTCATGGTATTCCAGACAGGCCTCCTGCCAGAGCTGCAAACCATAATGCTCTGCCCAATAGTAGGCAGCCCACTCACCAGCAACAACCATCAGCTCTGCCTTCTTCATCTCATCAACCTCATATCCCTCCTCCTCTAGGAAGATCACAAGAATCTCTACCTTCAGCGCCTCTACCATTCCATCACCATGCAGAATCTGTGCCCAATGCTCCTCTGGCATCATATGCAGGTCAACTTCACCCAATGCCTCAGCCACTAGGTTATCCATGACCTTGCTCATCTACAGCAGGTGTCCCACCTCCTTCCCTCCAGGGGTCCCTGGCTGCCCAGCATCCAGCATTGTGGTATCTGCTCCTACACTGGCAGTCTCATCCCACTCCTTCTCTGGGACATCCACCAGCTCGTTCTCACTAACTGCCACTACCTGGCTCCCTTTCACTACATCGGGGACCCCAAAGCAAACTTGCTGGGCCCCCTGCATCTGCACATCCTCTGCTACCCCTCTCTTCCCAACCAGGCCCCTCCTGATGAGTGGTGGGGGGGTACCATCCAACTCCTACTCCTAAACTTCGAATATACCATGCATAGGGATCCTTGCCCAACACCTTCCCAGCCCCTCCCTTGGTCACCCCCACATCCATTCCTCTCTTACTAGCCCAGACACTGGCCTCGACACCTCCAGACTCTACAGCTCCATCCAACTTCTTCTCTGCTCCTCCTTTCATACTCGCCAAAAGCTCCTACTGCCTCCTTCACCCCTGGGCCCACTCCCACTGCTTCTTGTCAGTATGGATATGCTTCCCCTCTATAATCTCTAAGCGTGTCGACTCTACATACACCTTCCAAGCCTTTTCTCTCTTTTTTTTTTTTTTTTTTTTTTTTTTTTTTTTTTTTTTTTTTTTTTTTTTTTTTTATAGTCACTTGGACTCCTTTATTATGGAACTTTCTAATAAAACAAGATTCTATCTGATAACTACTATGAATATAAGTATAAAGAAGGGCCTATCAGCCAACTCCTTCTTTCTACTACACCCCCATCTCACCAAGCACTAGTTGCTCCTGACTATTCCAGACAATGTCTAGTACCTTTTTCATGGCTCTCAACTGGTACCTCCTCCCCTGATACCACCACCCTTGCACCACTTCTAGAAGCAACCCCTTCCTCCGCTCCACCAATTCGCCAATCCCCATCCAAGGATCCTTCTCAAACACCCATTGCCAGTGCACTGCTATCAGGACCCAGATGCCAATAATCTGGCCTAGGCCCCCCTGAATGTCCCCAATCTCTCCCACCAGTCACTGCTTGACCACCCGACTAGTGGGGTCCCCTGCATGCACACTTTCACCACTCCAGTGGCTTTCCAACATCTGTCAAAATCCCTCCACCCCTGGGCATGCTGCCATGACATGCTCTGGTATCTGCACCACACCCCCATCCAGCTCACAACACCACTTACATACCTTTTTTTT
>RBNI01002975.1:0-16994 GCA_003990745.1 Jimgerdemannia flammicorona
TTTTTTTAAAGTCATTTGGACTTCCCTTTATTACTACAATCTATATTAATAATACAATATCACCCCCATCCCCTCAACCAATACCCCTCAGATCCCCCTCACCTCTCTCTATTTCTCTCTATCAGAAGATGACCCAATCACCCACCACCTGAATCCTCTCTCCACTTTTCTGGCAAATACAATTTACTAATTCCCAGTGGCTACCCCCACCAGGTCTCCACCCCCACCACCAGCTATTCAAAATGTCCAATAATAGCCATTCTCATCATGCTACTCTATCCTCAATCCCAATCTGCTGACTCTTCTCAAATACACATAACTAATGTCCAGCTAGCCCAACCCAAATTACCAGAGCCCAACCCAGGGTCAGCCATTCATCACCAACCCCCCCCACTAACCTGTGGTAGAGCTCTCCCCATCTCCCCCCTTCCCCTCTCACCAGGGCTTATAGCTCTAGCCTGTCTACAATATGGTGCCAAAAAACCCCCAGAATATCACACTTACTAAGCCAATGTTTAGGCATTTATATTACTCCCCCTTCTCATCTAACATCCAAACATTCCTCACACTCATATCAGCCATCTGCCCCCAAGTGTTCAGACCAAAAGTTCAACATTACATTTCGCCTTAAAAATCACCACCACACTACCCAGAACTTGGAGGGAAGCTACTGCATCACCTGCTTGCTCTAAGGCCAAAGTCCATTCCAGTCCCACTTCTCACCAATCTCCACCCTCTGCCATATAATAGGCCACAGGTCCCCCCCTAAGCTCCACAAGCACTCCATGCCATCACCAAGCTGAAATTTCTCCACCAAAGCACCACCTAACAGAAGCCTGTCCCATCTCTACATCTGTAGTCTCCAATTTCTCTCACCTTTATCACCTTGTCATCAAAGACCAATTCTCTGAGCACTATCCACCACCCCCCACCAAAAGCCCTTATACTGCATCCTCTTGCTCCCATCTAGGGCCACTATTGCAAGTAGATCGCCAGATATACTACAGGGGGAATACTGGGCCTCCCACACCCTTTGTATGAGTGGTACCCACTCCTGTCCCCTTAACTCACTCACTCTCTTCAGCCACCATGCTCATAAGCAATGAAGGCATTTGAGAAAGTCCACCAAGCCCAGTCCACCACCATCCATAGGTAGGGTCAGCATCTCCCATCCTATCTGACTTTGCCGCCCAGCCCAGATCCATGTCCTTGCTATCTTCAGAAGGTACCTGACCACTCATGCTGGGAAATCCAGATGGTACTCCACATACTACAGCTTTGGCAGCCAATACACATTCAGCACCATCACCCTTCCTGCTAAGGAAATGTGCCAACCACCCCACCATAAAAGCACATCCTCTTACACTAGGAGCCACTATTCCTACCAAGCATGAGGTAGGACAGACCCATATACTGAGAAGTAGATCCCAAGATAGTGAATAGGATCTCCTGTTGGCACTACTATCTCAATTATATCACCACTAACTATTCTGCCATCTAGCACCATAGTCTCACATTTGTGCTAATTGAGTCTAGCACCAAAGCCCCTCTCATACCATTCCACAGTCTGCCATAATTCCTCCACATCTGCCAGTGAACCCAATCCAACCACCATATCATCTGCAAAAGCCCCCATCTTCTAATTAATCCTCAGAATATCCAAACCCCCAATTTGATACCTGATCCTGTCCAATAGGGGCTCCAAGGAAAGAGCATATAGGATGGGCAACAAAGGATCCTTCTGTGGCACCTCATGACCCAGAGGAAAGGTTACACCCCTGTGACCATTGACTACCAAGACTGCCTGACTGTCCTCCAAAGGCTGACTAATGACCTCCTGAACCCTGGTGGAATACCCACCCACTTCAGCACCTCCTCTAGCCAGACCCTCCACAGCCACCTGAGCCCCTTCAATCACTCTATAGACCCAGACCATCCTATCTTGAATCAACTGACCACCAACAAATCTTCTTTGCTCAACTCTCAGTACTTGCTGAGTGATCCCCTGCAGCCTAGTCACCAAGACCTTCATCATCAGCTTGCGATCTATATCAAAGAGTATGATCAGATACTAGTTCTTCTAATCTTCCCTTCTCCCCTTATCTTTAAAGAGCAAGGAGACCAGTCCTAGGCACTGGTCCCCAATCTAAGCTCCAGACCAAAGAATCTCATCACACATCTCAGTCAACTCCTCCAACACTACCTCCACTCTGGCCATCTTTTTCCAAAAATCCCAGGGAAGCCCATCCTCTCCCAGAGCTGTCCCCTTGCTTGTTGAAGCCAGGACCTTGTAAACTTCCTCTCCTCTCACTGGGTCTCCCAGAGTCCCTAGACCCATCACTGGGTTCAAATGTCAACTCTCTAACTGCTGTTCAATATCTAAGGCATCTTCACCCCCATCTTCCTCACTTCATAGATCCTCCCAGTGGGACCTCAGCAATCCCAGAATCACTGGAGTCCCCACCACCATCTCTCTATCCTCATTCAAGAGACTATCCCACTGCTGCTTAGTTCTCTGTGCTTGTAACATCTGTGATAAAAACCTAGTAGATCTCTCCCCCTCCTCCAACCCTTGCCATCTTAACCTTGCCACCATCCCCTTCAATTTAACCTCTTCCTCCAATCATAACACCTTCTTAAGTTCCCCAACTTCCTTTTGAATTCTTGCAATACATCAATCTACCACCTTCCTATCTTCCAGTACTCCTGCCCATCTCTCCAGTAGTGCTGCTAGCCGCTGTGAGGTCCAGCACACTCTCTGCTACTGCTGAACACTCCTCCCTTTCCCTGTCTCCCTCCAATATCCCTGAGTACTCGATTTCAGCCTCCTCCAACAATCTCCAATGGCCAGGCCCCACTCCTGCCACTGACTGATTTTTCCAATGATCTCTGTCTCCCAGGCAGCTCATAAATTGCCCTCCTCCAACAAAGAGAAATTTAGTCACCAATGTCCAGGCCCATCTCTACTTCCCCCAAACCCCCCCCCCCCCAAGCAGATCTCAGTGATCAGACTATGGGCACCAAACCACCTCCAACATGGCCCAGACATCCACTCCCCAGTATTCTGCTATCAGTATTCAGTCAATTCTGTAACCCAGCCAAGCTACCCAGTAAGTATAAATTTGATGATCTTCCCAGAACTGTCTCCCTGAGTCCACCAAAGAGCTCAACCTCTCCATCTCCATCCAACCATCCAACCCACCACTTCAGCCTCTCATTCCTCTCTCACTGTTGATCCTGTCCACTACATTATCCCTTACCATATTGAAATCCCCCCCCAGGCAGTCGATCTCAGCCTCATCCATAACACCAGCCTCTCACAAATTCCTGATCCAGTCCACCTACTCCCCCCTCTCTGCTGGGCAATAATATGACCCAACTATCAAAGGGCTCCATCTAGGCCTCTTCCACACTCCTCATACCAACTGACTCCCCCAATGTTCTATATCACCAATGTCCCCCATCCCCTTATGAACTAGGATATCAATCCACCCAAACTACACTACTGCTCCCCCCCACTCTTTAGTCCAATCCTGGAAGTCCACATCTGCCTTGTAATATATATTCTATAGTAAGAAGAGATCCACATTCAGTCCCTTGAGCCAACCAAATATGAATCTTCATCAAGCCACCCCCCTCAACCCATTCACATTTAAAGAGAATATTCTAGTTATACTGTTCATATTAAATAATGTTTGAAAGTGATAACCCAGTCTAGTATTCCATGCTTATCTCATCTCTAGCCAGATCCAATCACCACTCCACTTCTAAGTCACCCTCTGCTATAGCCTGAACATCCAATGCCTCCAAGATTTCTTAACATTTCACCCATCCATTACTTCTATCTCTACTTGATAGTCTACACAGACCACTCTCCACTTCTCCAATCTCTTCCTCGATCTCCACAAGTATGCCGCTCTGTCATTCACAATCCCTCTGAGTTCCTTCTCTCTCTGATCATCGATCTGATATTCAACTGATTCCAATAGTATTACCAGGATCTTATTCCTAATCTTCCTTAGTACCTCCTCTCTATGAAGGATTTCCTCCCAATGCCTTTCTTTCATAACCCAGAAGTCCTCTCCCCCCAGCTCCTCTACTGCCTCCCTTCCAGAGTCTTCCACAGCCACTTCTCCTTATCTACCACCTCTGCCATACCCTGGGCAACCTGATCACCCCCCACCCCTGGGTCCACCAAAGCACTCCTCCTCACCAACTTATCTCACTCCTCATCCAGAACATCTAGTAATTCCTCCTCACCCTCTGCCCCACCTGGGATACTATACTAAGAGTGGACTCCTTCACTCATTTCTGCATCTGCCTCTATACTGCCCTGCCTCTCCTCCCTTGGTCCAACCTGGGCCCCACCTTAGGCTATCCCACTTTCTCTCACCCAGTTACTCACATGCAATCCTGCTCTCCCATCCTCTGTGCTGCTGCCAGCCCCACTGCTACCCAACTTCTCCAGTAGCTCCTTCTGGATTCTCCTCCCTTGTATCTTCTTCCAGGTTACCTTGTCCACCCTAGTCCTCTTCCCCTCAATGACTTCCACTACTGTCTTTACTTAATACTTCTTCCAAGCCAATCTCCTCCTCTCAACTGCCCCTGCCAGGTCCTCTAGAGCCTTAAGCAAATCTTCCTCCTCTTCTGGAGTCCCCTTCACCTGTTTGACCTTGCACTCCACCAGTCTTCACTTCAGAGTCACTGGCTAATTTCTCATCTTCTCTGTGTTCTCCTTGCTGGCCAGCCTCACCTAGACATCAATGTCACCAGTCTGGAGCTCTATTCCTTCCCAGACCTTGAACCTGATGTCCACAATCTCCCCATACTCCTTGACTGCCCCCACAATCAACTTCCTGGTCCTCTCTCTCGACACTGTAGGGAAATCCAATACCATCAACTGCACCACTTGGGGGTCCCAGCACATATACCTAGCCATGGGGACCATAACCCCACCCACTGTCACCCCCTTCTCCATGATAGCTAACAATGCTTCCTCTTCCTCAAACCCCACCTCAATCCCTTCTTTCCCCTTCAGAAACTTCACCAATACTGCCCTCTTTGCCTCCTGCACCATCAGCCCCAAGATCATCCTCACAGTTACTATCAAGCTCCTGAAACATAATGTGATAGTGAATTCCAACCTTGATTTCTTGAATAATGGTGCCAACACCATGCCCATCACTCCATCTGCCAGATCTCCAGGCCTTGTGCCCACCCTCTATCCTGAACTATCAACTGCCATTACATCTGGATTTTTTTCCAGATCTCCGGTCATGGCCCCATCAATAGTCACATCTCCAGCCCCTACTCCCCCCCCCCCCCCTACTACTTGATGCTTCCCTGGGCACACCTCCCAGTCTTCCAGCAGTAGCCCTTGATATCTGCCCCAGGTCCAGCCAACCATCCAGACCAGAGGCCATCTTCTCCATCTTGACCTTATCAGCAAAGGTCAATCTCTCCCCTCTTTATTGCCTCAGACTACCCCTCTCTCCACCACCAGCACCCCAGCCAGCCATAGAGGCCCCCAGCATCCCCAAACCATCTCTTCTCCTCCCCACCTACTGTCAGCCAAAGGTACTACTATCCCCCTAACCAGTATGCTCACCAGTGTAATTGTTGCCATCCATATTAATAGTCTTCTTTTACTAAAAACATTATAAAAAGTGTCATCTGAGTCTTATGTTACCTGAATGGTACTAGTGAAAGATGGTGTCTGACAATGTAGTCCAACTACCTCCAGTAAACAATATGGCAAACCAATAGATTCTAGATCTCACAGCTCAGGTAGCTATAATGGCAGCAACCATTACTGTCTTAGCTGAACAGACCCAACCTGCCAAAAATCTGAGCCTACCTATCTTCAATAGTACTGCAAAAGAAGTCCAAAGCTTCATTAGTGTAGTTGATACCAACTTTGAAGCCAATCAATGGACAAATGAGCAAGTTGCTGACTACCTTCTGACAAATAGTCAAGACTACACCCTGGAATAACTCTTTGCTACCACTACAGCCTATGTCCACTGAGTTGTTACATTCTTCCAAGAACCTGCCAAAGAATAGTGGTGAACCTTTCCTGAAAAACCCCTCACATGAGACACCTGACCTGCAGTAGTTGCTCAGAATACAGCAAATAATGCCCCAGGATATAGAGTCTATTCTACAGTCCCTGGACTCAAACAACTCATGATTGCTCAATACTACAGCAAAACCATGATTGCTAAATCTCAAGTCAAACTCTGTAATCTCAAATTCAATATATATACAAAGAAGAATTTGAAACCTTTTGTACAAAACTTGAGTCACTTCTGAACACCATTGGCCTAGGATATATTGCCAATGATGAAGCATGAAATGGTATAAGAGCAGACCATTTATTCAATGCACTACCTGAATGGCTTACTAGAAAAATCTGAGAACAAGGCCACCCAGTTGGTTGCAATCACCAACAATGGTACCTGGCAAGAATCAAGACTATAGTCAAGCAAATCCTAACAGCTGGACCAATTCTGCCCTGAAGACAATTCAACAACAAAGAAAAGACTTGGACTAAGAAAGAAGAACCTAAGCATGAAGCATCCCGAGCTTCCTCAATATCCATCTCATGGACACCTAGAAATCATAAACCCACCCAGCCAAGTACCTTTAAGAAACTCACTAAAGGAGAAAGGAATGAACTTTGAAGAAGTAGAGCATGCTTCTATTGCCAAAAGACAGGACATATGGCCAGTGCCTGCCCTAATTGAAAACCTCAAACAGCAATATGAGTAACTGTTACTACTCTGCATCACCTCAATAACCTGACTACCAGAATACTGGACTTTGTCAGGCTAAGGCAAACAGCTAAGGCCCCAAGCAAAGGAAGTCAAAAGGCAGCTGGTTATGATCTGTATGCAGCTGAAGAAGCCACAGTTTCCAACCAAGAAGTCAAGCAAGTCTACACAGAAATCAGCATCCAAATCCCTGAAGGATATGTTGGAAGAATATGCTATTGTAGTAGCCTAGCATTGAAAGAACTCTCAGTAGAAGGAGGAGTCATTGATGAAAATTATATAGGTGAAATTATTGTCCTCATCTGAAACTATAGTTGGATACCCTTCAAGATCTCTATTGGTTTCTGCATTGCCCAGATCCTATTCGAAAAAATTGAGTCAACTCTGATAGTCAAGGAAGTCCCTGAACTACTACCTACTATCTGAGGATCCAAAGGATTTGGCTTATCAAACAAGGCCCTAGCCCAATCTACCATGAGTAAAAAGAACAATTCTATAAGAAAATTGAAGATAGATATATACCAAGTGGCTGATGTCTCTATAGTATTGGAATGTACTCTTCCCAAATGATCAATGATTGCTTCTCTTGTGTCAATGAACTGGCTCAAAGAAGAACCAACAGAAGGAAAGCTCTTATAACCAAAATCACTACTATTGGATCAGACAAACTGCTTATACTTCAAGCTTTTGTCAACCAAACACTTATTAAGATTATGATAGACAGTAGTGTCTCAGGCAACTTCATCAATGAAGAAACAGCCAACAGACTCAAGGTCTTCACCTCTCCAGTACAACAAACTCAAGCAGTTACCACAGTTGATGGAACCTCCTATGTCATTAGCAAGGAAGTCCACAATCTACCCTTCTGAATTAGTGACTACTGAGTACATATTACCCTCCAGATCATACCACTTTCTGACAATGAAATCATCCTTGGAACCCCATAGTTGAAACAAGAAAACCCTATGATTTATTGAGTAAACCATTCTCTGACCATCAAGAAAGGATGCCATAACTTCAAACTGTAAGATAAAAAGGACCCACTCAGCTCCAGTAACCTGGACCAAAGATTACCCACATCAACAAGCTACAGCTCAAGAAATTGGCCAAGAAATGTCCTCTCTTTGCCATCTCCATCTGCCCATCCAAAGGAGAACCTGAGAACTCTGAAGAAGACTTTTCCAAAGTTGACAGCCACATCAGACCCCTACTTCAGAAATTCCGAGACATATTTCCAAAGAAACTTCTGAAGGGCCTACCACCCAAACAAGCAGTAGACCATGCCATCAAAACTATTCCAGATGCCAAGCCAGCCTTCAAGTCAATTTACTACATGTCTCCAAGAGAAATTGATATACTTAAGAAAGAAATCAATAAACTTCTAGAACAAGGATTCATCAGACCCAGTGTATCACCTTATGGTACACCAGTACTCTTTATTGTAAAGAAAGGAGGAGACCTGTGAATGTATATTGATTACTGTGATCTCAATGAATAAACCATCAAGAACTATTGCCCACTACTCAGAATTAATGAAATATTTGATAGGCTTACCAACCTATAATTCATGAGCTCTTTTGACCTATAAAATGGTTACTGGCAAATTGCTATAAAAGAAGAAGATATCTACAAGACAGCCTTCCAAACTTGCTATAGATACTTTGAGTTTCTGGTTATGCTCTTTGGCTTAACTAATACTCCAGCAACCTTCCAGACTCTGATGAATACTATTCTGCACTTATATTTAGACAAATTTATTGTTGTCTACATTGATGATATTTTAGTCTTCAGCAAAACCCTAGAGGAACATCTCAAATACCTTGAACTAGTACTACTGAAACTCCAGAAAAACTAACTCTTTGCAAAACTTAGCAAATGTGAATTTTTCCTGAAAGAAATCCAATTCCTTGGACATATTGTCACACTAAATAGAATTAAAGTAGACCCCAGCAAAATCTCCACAATTAAGGATTGATCCAGATCAAAGAAGCTGAAGGATCTTCAGTCATTCCTGGGATTAGCAAACTATTATAGGTAATTTGTTGCTAACTTCACCAAAATTGCTACTGTCCTCACCCAAATGACTAAGTATAGCAAGAAAAAAGAGCAGCACTGGACCATGAAACAAGAAAAAGACTTCAACAATCTTATAAATTGGGGACCTGAGCAAGATACCACCTTTCAAGTACTAAAGGATGTCTTAATAACCACTCCAGTACTTTAAGCAGCAAACTCTGTCCTACCATATGAAGTTACTATTGATATCTCTGACCTAGCTCTTGGAGCAGTGCTCATACAAGAAGAATACTCTGTGGCCTATCATTCCTGCAAGTTCAATGATACTGAAATCAACTATGCAACTCATGAGAAGGAAATGTTAGCCATTGTAGACACTCTGATCAAATAGTGACTATATCTAGAAGGAGCCCATTGACTGACTACAAGTCATTAGTCAATATCAAGACCCAGGCTACTCTTTCCCAAAAGCAAGCCAGATGGATGAAAGTCCTTACCAACTTTGACTATGAAATCCAGTATCACCCTGGCAAGGAAAATATTGTTGCCAATACAATCTCCAGACCACCAATCAAAGAAGTTATCCAAACCCTCACCTTGGTTACAAACTCTATCATAGAACAAATTATCACAGTGTATACTAATGATAAAGAAGCTCAAGCCCTCCAGGAAATTCTAAGCAGGAATAATGCTAATAAGTATACCTGGTATCAGCAATACCAACTGAGGAATAATACAATCTACTATAAGGACAGATTGTATATTCCAAATAACTGAGACCTCTGAAGAACTATCCTATTTAAATATCATAATACCCCTATAGCTGAACATTTAGTATTTGGCAAATGCTATAAAGTTATCTCCCAAAACTTCTATTGGCCCATCAGCTAAAGACCTACATCACTTCCTATAATGTCTGTCAATACAACAAGTTCTCAACACTAGTAAAACCTGGTCTACTTCACCTCATCTCAGTATTATCTGCTAATTGGAAATAAATCTCTATGGACTTCATTATACAATTACCCCAAACCAAGAACAGAAAAGATGTAATTACTGACTTCATAGACTATCTCAGTAAACAAGCCCACTTTGTACCAACTACTACTACTGTAATAGTATCAGATATAGCTATACTCCTGTTTGATAACATCTTCTACTATTATAGTCTTCCTAAGATCATTGTTAGTAACCGAGATCTGAAATTTACCAGACATTTTTAGAAAGCCCTCTATGTACATCTTGGAACAAAACTTGTACTATCTATAGTCTTTCACTCTGAAATGGATGACCAAACTGAAAGAATGAACTGAACTCTAGAACAAATGCTAAGGAACTATATTTCCTATAGACAAGATGATTGGTATAAACATCTCACTGCAGTTGAGTTTGTCTACAACAACAGTAAGTAAGCCTCTCTTGGAATGGCCCCATTCTTTACCAATACTAGACAAAATCCAAACACCTCTCTAACATTTATCTGAACTACTGATGAACCCTCCACAGTCAAAGCTATTGAAGAATTCCTGCTCCGAATGTGCAATTTAAGCCAAATTGCAATCAAGAACTTATCATGAGCTCAAGAACAACAGTCACAGTATGTCAACCAATACTGCTGAGAAGAGACTTTTGATATCAGAGAAAAAGTCCTATTAGACATCTGAGGATACCAAGTTGACAACCTCAAGCACAGACCATCTATGAAACTGAACAGCAAGTTTATTGGACCATTTAAAGTCATTACACAAGTCTCTCCTACTTCCTATAAATTGGTGCTACCAGACACCATTAGGATTCACTTAGTCTTTAATATCTAATATCTCAAGTGATACAATAAAAATGATGATAAGCTATTCCCAAACTGAACCATGGAACCACTTATACCTGTCATTATTAATGACCAAGAAGAATATAAAGTTGAATAAATCCTCAATAAATGTAACAACAAGAACCACCCTAAGTATCTTGTCAAATAGAAAAATTATCTAATCTATGATGCAACCTAGGAACCCAAGACCAATCTCCAGAATGCTACTGACTTAGTTCAGGAATATGATTCCTTGAACAACTAAAATCAAATACTCTGCACCTATCAGTACATACTATATATTATCCTCCTAAACATTATAATTATCACAAACAAAAATCAAGAACTCAGTAAGCCAAGACAAAGAATACTGACCCTCTAAAAAAAAATAGCAAAACTGAAAGCAAGCCTATTCTCTTCATACTATTAGTGGGAAATGAGGCATAGATATTTAAGAAGATTCCTTGGAGGAAATTCTCCAGTAGTAAATGACATCAGAATCACTTTCGATGTATAGTATCGAATATATGACCCTTTAATGTATGAATCCAATATATTAGGCAACTGTACTACAAGTATGCCACTTTCTGAAAAAATAGACTTCATCAGACTTTTGACCTCCCAAATGATATAACAACACTAGAACAAATTAGAAGGCCCTGATGAGAACATTGAAGGCTAAGAAGGGGAGAGTTGTAAGTGTACAACCTCTAAGCCACTAAAATCACACATCACCCTCTGAACAAGCCACTAAAATCACATATAACAGCTGAACAAATCTGGAAATCACCTGCTCAATCACAAAGCTGAGTCAAACTAAAGTCACAGTGTACAAAGCTGAGTCAACATAAAGTCATGGAACACAAGATTTATATAAATAGAATCTTACCAATCAGGACCAAACACATATATACTGAGCACTAAGATGTGTCAAAACAGAGAACCAAAACAAACAACAAACTACAACTTCTGAACATATACAAACATGATTACTGAGATCTACAACTGTATCTGTGCTGACATTTAGAATATCATTGTCAACTGAGCCACACTCCCTCTATCCCTCATGAATATCCATAGTCTAGCACTCCTCTACTTCATGGAAGCCTGATGGAATGTCCTGAATATGCTTAGCGAAGCCCACTAAATTAGACAAATCTTAAGCTACTATCAGATCGGCCCCTCCTAGAAGATATGATCAAATACTACCATGACATGGACATTACTCAGATGTCTCAACACCAGAAACTCATTATCTGTAAATATCAAGAACTCTTCTATAAGTACAGCATCTTTATTCTCCATCTCTAAATTACTACTGCTGAAATGATCACTATCCTGTTCTATGGCCAAATTGATAACATAATACAAGAACTCAACCACAAGTATCTCAAATACATTCAGACTATAGACAGAATCTTTCTACACCCTGATGACTATATCCTACAAATGCTTCAAGTCAGATATACCATAAAGGATGTTTACAATATAATCTGATTTAATGAAGATAAAGCAGAAGACAATGATCCCTCTGATGCCAACATGACCTTGAGTCAAGGATCCCTGTCAACTCTGATCACCCTGCCAACCTTACTGATGAACTTGCAACAGTTCATAACTATCTATAAGACCTATTGAGATAATGACCACTGGTACAAATACCAATCCACATTCACTCCCAATTATCTCAACTATAATGAAGAGACAGGAGAATATGATCTGTATCTTCAGACAACTCTCGAGATCAAACCAACTACTCTACCATCTGAGTATGAGTAATATGAACCATAGCCACCAGCCTACTACAACCTTGTGACTCATAGTGCTGTAACCTATAAAAGGTATATAGACAGCAAATCTGATGAAAGTGAAGACAATACATCACTCTTTTGCCCATCAACTCCATACCTAGTATATGAGACAGACAATACTATCCTGTGAGATGGTGATGAAGTCCCAATGTATTACTATCTCAGCGAATAAGGAGAATTAATCTGCAAACCACTCTTCCTAGATAACTACTTTATCAGAGATAATGTCATTAATGGTGATGTCATTGAAGACTACTCAGATAGCATCTAAATCTATAGATAGCTTAGCAGCCATAGCATAGTTAGATTAGTCTTATATAACATAACTGTGAACTGACTCAGCAATCAGATGATCTCTTGATATATTAGATTATACTTATATTATGTGACTGCATTCTGACTTAGCAAGGTACTAAATGCTATATCTATATTTAGCATAGTCCAGATAGCCCCTCACTAGTATAAATACCCCCTCTCCCAGACCTCAGAATCTCAGACTTGAACAATCTGAACATAACTCCTGAGTACTTCTCCACAATATTCCTTCACACAACTACTCCTAGTATAGTAAAATCATGAATAGGGAATAAACCTATTTAATAACCCATAAACCACTCTTAAGTAAATCTACTCCTCATTAGATCCCACTCCTAACCCCATCATGAAATTTCCTAATTGGGTATTATCTATAGCAATATGCCAATTCAACTAAACTGGTCTTAGTTTCTTGAACTTTCTGAAATATGGAAAATTCTGAACATCCAGAACTAGTCTGAAAAAGGGACTTTGGTTGAGATGTCAACCTGATCTTGAAATCAATAAGTATAGAGGATATACTCCATATTAAATTGATCTTGACCTTAAGAAAACAGTCTTCCAGAATATCTAGAACTCCCAGAAAACCCTTTCAGAACTACATAATAGTTACCCTAATAAGTAACCCTCTTATACATTCAGTACTATCAAGATCTTCTGACAATCTATACCATTTTTAGCTTCTATCTCTATTCTATACTCCTTACACACTATTTGCTACTTTATTAGTCTCTTTCTCAGACCCCACATATGTATAAACAGCTCAACTATTCACAATTGTCCAAAGCACTACCTCTCTGTCATCATCTACTTGATATGTCTCAGCTTCTAGTAAGGCTACCATTATCTCATCTTAGAGTTTCCTCAATACCTTCTCACTCTGTAGGATTTCAGCCTAGTATCTCTCACTCAGTATCTGAAAGTTCTCCCCCTCCAGCTCTTTAGCTGCTATATTCTTAAGTATTTTCCACAGCCATTTCTCTTTATCTACCACCTCCTCAACTCTCTGGACCACTCTCTTTTCCTCCTCCATCTGCTCACCCTTGACATTTCTTCTTACTAACTTATCTCAATTCTCCTCTAGCATATTCTGCAGTTTCTCCTTATCAGTAGCTCTATCTGACATGCTATACTGAGAGTACTCCCTCTTGACTATCTCCACATCCTCTATAATGATACTCAACCTAGTATCACCTCTCTCTCTTTAGGTTGTCTCTGGAGCTACTTTCTTCTTTCTAGTCTAGGTACTTACTCTCAATCCAGTAGCTTCAGTAGTAGTCTCCCCTGCTCTCCCCCCTCCCAACTTTGCCAACAGGTTCTTCTGAATATGTCTCTTTTGTGCTTTCTCTCAGGCTGTCTAATCCAGCCTCATCTTTTTACTATTTACAATCTCTACTACTATCTTGGTCTCAAACTTCTTCAGCCAATCTCCTCCTTTCAATAGCCCTGATCAGATCCTCCAGCACCTCTAGCAAGTCCTTCTTATCCTTCTATATCTCTTTCACTCTAGAGACTTTATACCCCACTAGTCTCTATCCGAGTACCACTAGCTAGTTTTATCTCTCTCTATATTCTCCTTATCTACTAGCTATACTCTGATATCTATATATCTTATCCTAAACTCTGTGCCTTCTCAGATCTGAAACCCAATATCTATAATATCTCTATACTTCTTGATAGCCTCTACAATCAGCCCTATGGCCATCTCCTTCAATATCATAGGAACATCTATTACTAATAACTGTACTACTTGGGGATTCCAATATAGATATCTGGCTATAGAGATTGTCACTTCCTCCACTACTATCCTCTTCTCTATTATCTTCAGCAGTACATCCTCCTCCTTGAAACCAATCTCTACCCCTTCTAGCCTCTTCAAAAACTTTACTAAGACAGCCTTCTTTATCTTCTAGGCCAGAAGCTCCAGAATTATCTTTACAGTCACCCACCAAGTCCCAGAAGCACAGTATGATGGTGAATTCAAACCTCAAATTCTTGAGTTACAGTGCTATCACTAGGCCTATCATACTATCTATCAGATCTCTGAGCCTCATACTTACTCTCTATCTAAATCTACTATCAACTATTATATCTGGATTTTTTTTCAGATTAACAGTCCTCTTACCATCAGTAGTTTCACTCTCTCTAGCCTCTACTCCCCCAGCCCTACTGTTCTCACTACCCTGGACTACTCTCTCAGACCCAGTATCTCTTACTGTATTCTTGCTCTTTCTTAGTCAGCTCTCTAGTCTAGTTATCAGATAACTCTTCTTTACTTTATTTGCAAAGCTTACCCTCCCAGTCCCATGTCCTCCAGTACTATCCTCTCTCTTTCTATATCCTCTAGCTAGCAAGCTCTGCATACTTTCTCCTAAGCCATGACTTCTTTTTATATACTATTAATTAAATATATTAGAGCTATCCTACCTAGTACACATCTTAGAATATATATCAGTTACTATGATACTAGTATCTTTACTCCAAAAATGATATCTTAAGTATTGCTATAAGATTGTGTAACTCAAATATTACCAGAGAAAGATGGTTTTAGTAAGCTTCTTAGTAAGTATAGTTCTAATATAAGTGACTGCTTTTGAGTAATATCAAAATAAAAGAGAAAATGACTATCATAAATAAGAGAAAGAATGATTATAGTAGACCAGTTAGATATTAAACTGATAATAGTTATCAGGATTATTACAGATAAGATCTTCTAATTAGTGCAGAGTAATTAAGTAGCAGATATTACTCTTAATAGCTCTTAGTAATATATGAGATTAGACTCTGATTATTTGGAAGTTATTGAGAGACCTAAGACTATTTAGGTCAGATATTTAGACTATACTCAACTGAAACTGATTATATGATTAAGACCTATAAACTTAAGTAGTAGAGTATTAAAATTTTCTTCTATCTTATATATATATAAGTTCTTTATTTATTCTATTAAAGAGAACTAGATTCTGTCCATCATTCTGTATCTTTTAGGAAGTTTTTTCTTTATTTATTACTCCATTTAGAGTAATAGAGGCTTTGCTATTTTGGCTCTGATATAATCTTATATATATGTATATTGGAGTTTGAACATATATCTTTAGTTATAAGTATATAGTGTGATGGTCAATTCGAATTAGTAATCTGAATCAGAGGGAATTAGACATTTGATTGCGGTACCTAAATCCGATTCCCAGTATAGTATAGCCTTATAGTTAGCCAAGTCTCTGATTTAGATAAATATCTCGACACTTGCAAAATCAATGACCCAATATAGTATAGCATTTAGACAATGTCGAAAAGTCTCAACACTTACTAAATGACTCATAACTTAGCTATGCAACTCAGTAGCCATCTCATAGTTAGCAAAACCTGTATAAATAACCCAGTATCTTAGAGTGAATAAACCTCAGATCGAAATAGTTCAAAGCAAAGAGAAAGCAAAGGAACTAGTAAGCCTGCAGGTAGATACACTTCAAACTCACCCACCCCTGCATACAGAGGACTCCGTGGAGTCAAAGAAGATCAAGAATTCAAGATACAGAAATCCGACATACTTACAAGGTTAAGCGTCCGCTATGTTACAACTTGGTGCCCATTGGCTGGTGATTCAAGATAAATCCCTCACTTTCAAGCTGAACAACGAACAACTGATACCACAAGAATACACACAACATAATCAGACAAAATGGATATGAGACCACCTGTATTTCATGGATATACTTCAGATGAATCAATTGTCACCTTCATAGACAATTTCGAGCAGTATGCTGCCATTAGGACCTTAACTGCAGGACAGCAAGTAGCCCTCATGCCCTACAGCCTACAAGGACCTGCAAGAGCAGTATTCATAGCTGCAACCTATGCAGGAAATGATGCCGATGCTATACTGAATGCACAGAAGACCTGGATCCAGAATACCTATTACACAGACGAGATCAAGCAAGCCCTGAAGGACCAGCTCAATACAACATGTCAAGGAATGAGCGAGGACCCAAACACATTCTTCACAAGAATCCGATATCAGATAATCCTTGCGGATTATGCTGATACCATCCGAGACCAAGTAGTAGAAGCAACCTTCATGAAAGGAGTTCACCCAGAGATAGCCTTGGCCATCCACTCATCACCAGTAGTCCTAGATCTGGCACAAAAGGTCACCTATGCTCAGCGATATTGGATAGCCAGACATCCACAAGACCACACAATGAAAAGAGTTACTGGCATTAGAATCGAAGCACCCAAGCCAACTAGTGTAATCCCTTTTTTTTTTTTTTT